>JBCFXI010000227.1:0-229061 GCA_038496175.1 Ampulex compressa | reverse complement strand
GAATTAATTTCCTCAAGTTACATCCAACAACATCTGGGTGATATCAAATGCTCGTATAGACCAACCACTCCCTAAGTTTTTCATACAATCGAGCAAGAAGCAAGGAGCCAACATGCATATATTTCTTTTGATAGCCATGTCCAATATAAGCACTGCAAGTTTATGGGTTTCCGTGGAAGTGGTCACGAATCATGGTCACATGGTTAATCGCGCCCTCGAATAATTTTTGCAGTTACCTTTTATTATCGAACGCCTTTTTTTGTTTTTTGCTACACTCTTTGTTACTTATTCGAATCTTCATCGTTGTATAATATATTGTCCGTTTTTGCTCTTTTAGAGTATTTTTTTAGTCCTGAAACAGGCATACTCGATTCTCTGGCATTTACAGAATACCACATAATTTCTTTTGTTCGTACGTATCTTCTTTATATAAAACATTGTCATAGAAAAACTACAGGTTACAAGCTTGCAAAGGATGAAGTTATTATAATCCATTATCGATGATGAATACGTGTATCCATTACGAATTACTTTATAATACTCCCCCCTTCTGGAAAGGTTACGTTCCACGGTAAAAGCGTGCTCAAACGCAAAAAGGGGATCTCGTTAACAATAATGCCAAGTGGCATTGATTCACAATCGCACTTTTCCACGCACACGCGCCCGACATTAACAATTAGCTATTGCCACAAATCCCTCGTTGGTTGCAGGGATACACAAGATACGCGTACAATATACTCGTTACGCGATTCTACTCCGCACCGTTCTCCGACGACCATAACTCAATAACAGCATATCACAGTGCGCGAGTGTTTGCCTTTAACCTTGCAAATTGCAGGCGAACCATCGAGGTGCGAACAGCGCCATTCGAATGGCGCCCGAGCGCATTTGCAAGAATCTCGCGATCAATCATCCCATGAGCAATCTGGTCCACAATAATGAACGGCTAATGAGAGGACTAGCCGTAAACGGGGGTGGGTAATCCGGCGTTAAGTAAGCGCCCTTTCGAGTGAGTCCACGCCAACGTGAAAAACCGAAGGCCTCCCAGAGGCGGCTTCTCGCGCCAGAAACGTTTAAAGCGGAGTGCATGATTTATCAGGCAGGCGCCAGTGACGCGCCGGGTGAATTTCAGCGAGCGGGCGTAAATGAAGCGCCTAACGACAATCTCGTCCGCCTGGTAGACGGCCGCGAAGGATGGAGGGAAAGAGGGCCGAAGTTACTCTCTGGCGCGTCGTAACCTCGCCGCTCTCTTCACCATTATTTGCACCCTCGTGCGCGCATTACCGGGCGATGATACACCTTTCTCCACGACTGGTTAGCCGTAGTGCGACAGAAAGTAAGATCTTGATGGCAGTTGGAGGTTACTTTATGTGCGGCTGTTTCATGGATGGACTGTTCGTGAATTCATAAATTCATCTTGCACGCTTCGAGATGCGACATTGCGATACTACGGGAATGCCCGAGGAACGTACGAAAGCATCATCGTCGCGTTTGATCTTTTTGGTTTGATAAATTCGTGCTCTGCTTGGTGGTTATATCGATATATGCGTAAGATTCTATTTATGGGGGTATATCGGATTTTTAGGAAAGCGGGCAGTGCTTGATTTGAATCAAATAAATGGTCTTTGCGAGCTGTTGTAAATTCTAGATGGAGGGGATGGGTATGGAAAAACCAACGAATAGTTTACGACGCTCTGACTCTGTTGCGGGTCGTCGTCGGATATATTAACCTAAAGAGTTACATTGATTTAAAATCTGATAAATTTTTGTGCAATTCTTGATCAATGTCTGTGTGTAGATAAAATGCGGATATGCGGATAGGAATTAAGTAAAATATAACCAACTATCACAACGAGTAGAAGAAAGATCAGCCACGAGATGCAGTGAAAATAAACGTAAAACGTAAAAAAAAAGAGTACTATTGATCGAAAGAGCAAGAAACTAAGAAATGAAGAAATACCTATAAGAAAAGATATAAATTACTTAATAGTTTCAAACAGAAAGCACTCGATCTGACCTACTCCAGTAACTCATCAAACGATTCATCCTGAATCCATCATTCTCCTTGACCATCCTCTCCATAGTCCTCAAACCACGCGCCCCACATATCCATACCAATACACTAGTTCCAAAACCAACAGTGCCTCCTCACAACAACCTCGAAGCTCTACTGAGCACTCGAACCTCCCTCTCACCCAAGTTCCACCTAAGAAACACCACCAGGCTGAGGGAATACGCGGTAGAAACTCAGCGAAAAAGCGAAAGGTGCGGACAAATTGAACGGGAATACACCCCCGCGTCATTATTTTCTTTAAACCGCGGCGCAGAGGTACGGAATAGCCGGTTCGTTTCCGCCTACCCCTTCGCGCTGAAGTTCCAACGCGCTGACTGGAGCGCGCTGGTAAGGAGCCGGAGGACGGAAGGCGAGGCGGAAAAGGATGGACGGGGCGAAGAAGTCCCGTGGAGGAACAGGAGGGCGGAATGGAGGGCAGCGAGGAAGCGTGGAGTCGTGGGAGGAGAGAGGAAGAGAGCGAGAGAGAGAGAAAGAGAGAGGAAGAGGGAGAGGGTGGTGGGTGGCGAGGCGAGAAGAGAGCGAGGAAACGGGGAAGAGGACGCTCGTGGAGATTTATGACAGGCGTTAAGCAGTAATGAAATTGCTCGTTGCTCGTTTCTCGAGGGGAGGGGAGGGGGGTGAGAACCGAGTGGGACCCAACGGGGCTTCGAGGCTGTTGGAGGCGCACGAAGGCGCGCACCGTTGGTGGAGAAAGGTGGAATAGGTCGCGGGTGAGGGAGAGGGTTGGTCGGTGCTCTGTACAGGAATGGTCACGTGGCGCAATTACCTCTCGCCAGCTGTGTATCCGCGGCATCCTCTGAAGGACTTTTAATCGCGCACCTTTGCCACCCTCGTGACTTCCGCCCCTCTGTCGCCGTTTATCGTCGCGGCGGATCTCGAATTTATTCGCGATGCAATTTCATCCCGTTGTAAAAACACCGCTCGAGAATAGAGCCGCCGAGTGTCGCCGGACGTCTCGAAAGGCGGCGTTTTACCGGGAATCTAACTGGGCCAAACCCATCCTCGCTCTGATCGTTCACGAAGCGTTTAACTACTCCCGATCGAGCTCCCCCCCCCCCCCCGGGAATTATCCCGCGAGGCGGACAAACCTGTTTCCCTCCGACCAGTTCCCCTGTCCTCCTTCAGAGGCATACTTATTTTTCAATTTGACGACAAAACTACGTTGGACATCAATGCATTCGTTACCCTTTCCGTAATACCGCACGGGGGAATTCTTCTCCACGATGTTCCCCAACTGCACAAAGAGTCGACGCGTGACAGGTACACTCTCGAGGCGAACGCTCGACGCGATAACGGAGACCGTCTCGAGGTACGTCGTCGATTATGCACGCTGGATAAACGCGGAGGGTCATCCTAAGCGTGCTTCCACCGATCGCCTTGAATTCGTGCCACAGAAACGAGCCGGGAGTGGCCGGGCGGCGCGATACTGGAAATTCGACACGGACCTGTCGATCGATCACCGAGCGGGCCAACGATATACAGGCTCGGAGGCAGGGCGTTTGCACCAAGTCACCACGTCCATGACGACTCTCTGGCGTCGACCACCACCTGTTTCGTGATCCACAGGGTCGTACGGTGTTGTCGTTTCTCGAATCGTCCCGCTTTTGTGTGCGCGACACGAATTTCTGTTTGGACAACTGGTCCTTTATCCGACGTTGATCCGCTCGACGAACCCCTTTGTGCTTCGCCACGCTTCGTCCGCGAACAAACGTGGGTGTCGGAGGAATTCTAACGAAGAGAGGAGGACTTTATGCGTCCTCGAGGGTCCCGTGAGAGGAGGGCAGCAGAGGGGGCTCGTCGATGGCCACGAAGCCGTGAGACGAGAGCAAGGCCCTTCGAAGCGTGCTGGGGTGCTCACGAGGATAGGATGCCCTCCTCACGGACGCTGCTTTGGAATCCAGCCTGAAATCGGTCCGCCACCCTCCGGATATCAAAAACTGTTATGAGGGCGAGAACGTTGGAAAAAATTCGCCGAGCCAAACGAAATACGTGTCCGCATCCGACCGCAAGCTTCCATTTCCGGTCCCTGCCAGACGCTGGTCCGCTATATTTCCGAGACATTTATCCTGGTTTATCCCGGGGCAGGAGACCGTTCTGCGTGGAGGAGAGAGCCGAAGAAACGGGGGTGGGGGTTCTTTATCGTATCGAAGAGGCAATAGATCTCGCTCGAAGATACGCTTCGATCCTTCGAGTGCTCGGTCCCTTCTTGGGGCGCGTTCGGCAACGCTGGGATCGAGTAGGTTGCCAGCAGTATCTGGCGTCGGGAATTCACGCGAGATTTTTCGAATTCTAGATTGGTATCACGAAGAGTATTGGTATTTACGAGTGTCATCAATTTCGTAGGGATGCGTGTTCGCGGTGTCTAGCAATACCGGGGATGCGATATGAAATTTCTTGCGCGCTCTTTCGATCGAAGCATTGCTTCGGAGGAGATTGAGTGTTTGTCGTATGAAGGTGTTTAGCGGTATTGTCTTATGTTTATTTTGGGTATGACCTGGCAAAGTGTTATCAAATATTGGTAATCGAAGCTGCTTATCCGTTTGGCGTAATTTCTGGTTTATCGTGAGTTTTGCCAATTTGGTATGTTACTCGGGCTTAATAGCGGGATGAAATTGACAGGATTTAAAATGTGCTTCTATTATCACTTGCGATTTCGGATAAAACTCGGCAATTATGATCATCACGCTTATCGCCTAACGGGAGTTGTCGATTCTATCGACATTCGATAATTGAATTATTCCCTGATGCGAATGACATTAGTTCTGCCTGAAAAAACAGGATAGAAATTCACTGAGCTAGAACGAAGACTTGAGGGATCTTCCGCGCGATGGCGGTATTCAAATTGGAATACTAATTTGCGAATAATTAGTACCCCGATTAACGGGTTGATGTGTTTTTTGTGTTATCACTGCAGAATATATAATCTACATATAAAATTGAACAAAGGTAGTGACTAACGGTAGTACGAGATTGACTGAAGTACGAATTATCGGTCTATCCTGTAATCGTATTCCAATAGGAATATAAGTTTAAATACAAGATGCGTGAATGTCGAAGCAGGATCGAGGGGAAATTGAAACATACGCATACCGATCGATGCGAGAGCGAGGCATGTCCAAGCATGTTTTTGATACTCGTGGTAAAAGACCAATCGAGTTCCTTCGACAACTCGATGGCTGTCGGATAACGTTCGTTAAATACCTCCTTTCTCTCAAACGACGATTCTCGTCTCTTGGAAAGCCTCGTCCAGGGCCTCCTCGTTTTCGATCAAAATTCTTATCTGTGCATCGTGTGTAACCATCATTCGTCTCGTATCTCACGTGAGACCCTGCCTACGTTTATCCTTCATGTCGCTCGAGTGACGACACTCGATCATCCGTCGTTACACAGGGAACACTGTCACGCGCCGTACTTAATTGCGCAATAAACCGTTAATCAGGCACTCGTTACGGACCCCTCGTCTCCCCCAGACTTTTTTTGGAAAGTCGTGAAATAAGATCTTCAGCCTTTCATTTTTCGTTCGTGGGCGTTTTACGACGCCTTCTTTCCTGCCCCGGGAGTTAATTAAATCCGCCTCGACGATGAACGTCGAGGAGCCCCCCGAGCTTGCTCCAACGCCTATTGATAAAGGCACATTTTAAAGTACAAAACTGTTCTCGGGAATCTCGAGGATGTCCGCGTAGGAAAGTATCGCGATACAATCGTTCGAGTAACCGCGATAACCGAAGAAAATCAATTTCAAACAACAAACGATAATGGCTACAGCGAGCATATCCGTACATTTATACTAATACTGCCCCTGATCTTTCTGGAGTTAAAGTTCCGTCGACGAAATCGACATTCGCACGTGGGATATCATTTTTAACCACCATTGTGCGGCTCAGATAATTAGAAAGGGTAATAAATACGTTCATATAAGAATTGGGGCAATTTGAAGAATCAAGGCGGAGAGGAACCGTCTATCCGAAGAAAGCGTAGAAAAAAATCGAACCATTGGATAAGTGATCTGGAACTCTAATCTATCCAGATCCTCCGATCAAATTCTCTTCTAAACACCTTACGCATCGGCATTACTAAATTCTTTTCATTTTCAACCATACGCGCCGACACTCCGTCATCGGTGTCTCACTTAAAATAAATTTCATTCGCCCGACGTATTTCCCGACACCGCGCCATCACAAAGCGACGCCTTAAAACGAATTTACTTCCTAAGATCAAGGCGTTCCCTCGATCGGCACGAAACACCTGAAGAAGCGAGCAAACTGTCATCACTCCCGCCAATGTTTGCCGTGGGTGCGTAAATCGATCGGAGCCTCTCAAAAATTCTACGGAGGAACGTGTCAGCGCGCAGGCGACGACCCCGGTGCCGCGAACTCCCGAGCGATACGCCAGGGAAACGCGGAAACGGGGCATTTCGGTAATTAAAATACCTCAGGCCGCGATATCCCGAGAATTCTGGCAAAGAGTAAGCAACGTTCGAAGCGCCCCCTTCCTCGCGCGCTAAGCGGGAAATTGGGATTACGTTCCTCGGCCCCTGAGACGGTTAAAATTAAACGCGGCCAGGCGGCTCGAGTCGGAAGTTTTCGATTGTCGTTCGACGACGATAAAGGCAGCGCACAAAAGCGGCCTGGCCCCGCGGACCGGGGGATCAATTTCAAAAGCCCCGGCTATCGGCTCCTCGCGAGGTATCCCGAAAGCCCTAGCTTGACGGCGCCCGTTTCTAAAGCATCGATGCATCGGAGCTTTTGCGGGAAATAAATTTTGAAAGCGGCCCCCGCTCTCCCCCTCCTCCTCCTCCTCCTCCTGCTCCTCCCCTGGCGCGACAAGAGAAGTGGATGTTTTCGAGGGCGTCGCGCGGTGCATTGTTTGCCGTGAGAACCCGCCGCGGAGATGCGCAGAGAGATATTGCGAAGAGATGGAGAGAAAGGGAGAGAGAGAGTGATGGAGAGGAAGGGAGGGAGAGAGAGAGAGAGAGAAAGAGAGGAGATGGCAGAACGAGAGGAGAGAAAGGTGAACGGAGAAGGGAGAGCAGAGCTCTGGCATCGATCTAGTCGTCGGTTCGGTCGGGGGCGGAGCAGGGACACAGGTGCTTCTCCGCGTCTACAGGCTTAGTGTCTGAACCAGCCCCAGAACCACCTCTGCGAATCAGCCTTGATAGCGCCGACCGGCTGCTCTATATAACCATGGTCGAAATTCACCTTGGAATTAGGCAGTGCTGTTGCTAGTTTAGCTCGTCATGGTCCGCGCCATCGTGGATAGCGGGCGTGGATGAAATTCATGCAGGATTTAGGATGAATTTTTCTTGTCGCTTAAGGGATTGAATTGGTGTTTGTGGAATTGTGGGCGTAGTTGTTGCGATAATTGACGATAAATTCGCTCGCCTCGAATGGGTATTGATGTATTTATTTCGCGTTAGAGCGTAGAAACGGTTGCTCTGTGGATTTGGTTTTAGCCCATTGTGCGCCAAAGCCAAGTGCAAATCGAAGAAATGCACTGGTTAATTCGTTTCCTACTTTTATACTAGTAACTTTTATAGCAGTCAGTACGATATTTAGATACAACGATCAAAACTAAAACTGCTTAGGTAGAAATAAATAAGAAACAAGCGTTCGAAAAATGGGGAGATTGGTAAATAATGGGTTAACAATAAAACGTACCGAATCGGTTAAGATGACTGGTCAGTCATTTCTTGGAAAAAATCGTAGCGCTTTAAGATACATCTTCAGAGGTTTTCCATCATTTTTACTCAGTATTCGCATCGTCATATTGATCCATAAAAATGTCACTTCCCTCTCTTTCTTTTTTTTTTAAAGATGTATGCGCTTTTCTAAATATACCCCGAAAGTGGCCGATAGTTCCAGCGTTAACATTAATAAGACCATTTATTCAGACCCCGTTATTCAAGAACAAGATTCCTTTATTCATCATAATATATAAATAATCGCACGAGTCAATCCACGGATAACATTCCAGACTTATTCGCCTCGGTAATATTCATGCCTGATTTCAGTGTCCCACTTCACCAATCGTATAATTCGATATAAGCCGTAACTGCGGTACTTAAATATCGCTCGGCAGGAATAAAAAGTAATCCTCACTACTTTCTTTCCTATACTCCCGATTCAAACATTCTCGTCCGAAGCGCCCGACGGTTATCCTCGAAACAGCGGTGTCTTTGCGGAGCGGCGATTCCGCGAGGGTCCTCCGACTCCCAAGCAGCGCGCGGCCTTAAAAATCTCTTTCTTCATCGGCGCTGAGGAGCCCCTCGGAGCGAGGATCGCGACAATTACGGGACGCCCAAAAGATTTATAGGCGCGATGGAAGGAGAGAAAGATCGTAGGGCCGAGAGAGAAGGAGGGAGAGTGAGGGAGAGGTGCGCAGAGGATCGAAGCGGACAGAAGTTTCGTCCCGAAGATCCGCCCCGTGAATAAATTAGAATTCGAGTATCCGCGGTGATGTATAATGTAATGGATACCGCGACGGGGTGGAGGAGAGGGAAAAAGGAAGAGGGAAAGAGAGAGAGATGTACATATATATATAAAGAGAGAGAGAGAGAGAGAAAGAGACAGAGTTGGAGAGGGAGAAGGGGGAGAGATAAAAGGACCGAGAGGAAGAGGAGAGAACCGCGGCGCAGAGGACAACGACGGGCCGCCGGCGAAACGGCCGGTCCAAGCTGATTAATTATTTCGGTTTAAACCCGAAACTAACAACCGTCGCGGCGCGGCCAGATTCTCGGAAGAGAAGAAACTTCCTCTACGATATTCGATGCTCCTCCCGTGAGACGACGCCTTCGGGTGATTCTTGGAGAGGGGCCCGTCGAAACACGGGGTCCCACGATCGTGTCTCCGATTGGTGATGAAACGATGACGGGGTTAGGAATCGGGACTCCTCAGCACCGGTTTCCAAGGATCCGATAGAGATCGTAGATTTCTGGCCCAAGGCACGTAAACCCGCCGCGGAGAGCCTTTCGTTTCTCCTCGCTTCTGTCAGGGACAACCTCGTCGATCTCCTCCCAACTCGAGGAAGAGGGCCCGATATTTATGCGCGTCCGACTTGTTTTAGGATACCTTCGGCGTGTTCGTATCGTGGATAATATCTCTTTGAATACCCGGGCGATTTACGATATTCGGCCTCGGAGGCGATGCGTCGAACCGAGGAGGAGAGTCCCATCCGGGACGTCCAGCGCGCGGTTGTCTTTCGGCGCGAGATTCCGCCGGAATCGATCGCTATTGAAAATAAAGTATCTCCCCCGATCCGATCTGGTTACGTGTACTCGACTTTTCTGCTCACCTCCCCGACGGACCTCGATCGAGCACGCCTACTCGCGGCCACGTTTGTATCCTCTCTCTCTCTCTTTCTCTCTCCCTCGCGCGTTTCTCTCTCTTTCTCCGCTTCGAGCCCGACTTTCGGTTCTTCCGTGTATACCCTATACATGCACGACGATATTATCCCTCGGAGGGGCACAAAAGTGGCGCGTTTTTACGATCAGATGGAGGCACCGAGCACGGTGCTCTGAGAAATGATGGAGTCGCCTCGGTCGCCTTCCTTCCACTCCGTACGGAGAAAATAAGGAGTCGAAATAAAAGGAATGGAGGGAGGAGAAGGCGAAGGGGGAGAGGAGAAGAAGAAGGAGAAGAAGGAGGAGAAGAAGAACGAGAACGAGGAGGAGGAGAGGAGAAAGACAAGGAAAAAGAAGAAGAAGTAGAAGTAGAAGAAGAAGAAGGAGGAGGAGGAGAAGGAGGCGGAAGAAGAGGAGAAGGAGAAGGGGAGAAGGTGGTGGTACGAAGGAAGGACGAAGAGAAGGAGGGGTCGAAGAGAACTCGGCTCGGAGATCATCTGCCGCTATAACAGGCTGCCAGCTGGCAAAAAAGTCAAATGCGAGGTTCCCTTCGCTATGCGATGCTATGTTGATGGCGTGTCGCTGCTTATTTTCAACCCGCTGCCTGCATACCTGGTTAGATCCGAGAGGGATCTCTGAAATGTTCTTGGCTCCGATCCGAAATCATATACTACTGCTTTCGTCCCTCTCTATGCGCCGCGTTTTTCCTCCTGCCCTCCTCCTTCCTCCCGCGGGCATAGCGCTTGTCTTTTCGCGCTATCGGCCCTTCCTCACGATCGTCGACCTATTTATACGCATTCCCGCGAGTACTTTCTAAAGGACGGTAGCGACGCACGTTGGCGATATCGCGGACAACCTGCGGATTTATGGTACGCCGCGGTTTAAACGATTATGATAAAAATAGCGCAGGTCGGTAAAGGAGGGATGCATAATTAATAGTACAGAAGATACTTCTGTATCATCGCTTTTTCCATTTACCCTTGAATAAACCGTCCTTATACATTGCGTCGTGGGCAAACACGTATTGGCACTCTATTCGCCAGTTTCAGTATATTAAAATACTATATATCATAACAGCGATTATATTAATCTGAGTTTATGACTAAAGCTGGAGTTGTACATTCTGCCAAAGCTAGGATGTGTATTTTAACAATTATTTGTAGCACTATTTGACTCACGTTGAAGCTCTAAATCACTATTTATCGCGAAATTTGCAACGCCGATAAGTCACGCGTTTGATATTCTTTCGATCTTCCATACACCTCTAGCCAAATCCAAAAGCATTTCCCCCACTCGCTCGAAATTCACAGTGTCCCTAAAAATACTTAAAAAGTCCCACCAGCCAAGGAAAAACCTCCTTACCCTTGATACCGAATTTTTCCACGCCGTCGGTCCCGATGATCTAAGCGCATTCGGCTAATTAGCGCGCGATCCTAACCGAGGCGCTAATTACGTTATCGCGTTACGCGCGTTCGTCACCGCTAATAACGAACATTTCCATAGACCGTAGATTATAGGACAACGGCGGCGCTCGTAGGCAATAATGACCGCCGGCGCGGTATCTTCGTCCGCGTTTATCTCGCGCCGCGAATAAATATCGAATCCATCCGCGATACTCCGCCCCCCCCCTCCTGGCCGCTCCTCCGAGCCGGAAGTCAGCAGCGGGCATCCGGACGCGCTTAGAATGCAAAAAGCCTTTCACGGTGGACTTCTAACTCCTTCGGCCTGGCCGCACAATCTTATCACGAGCCGCGCGGCTCTCCTCCCTCCGCCTTCAGAGCCAGAGGGGCGAGCAGGCGGGGAGGGGGGAGGAGGAGGTGGAAAGAAAGAGCGCAGAAGGCACGGCAGCCAGTCAGGCAACCCCTGGCCTGATCCACGCCGCGGCCCGTCGGGGGTGCCGGAAGGTGGAGCAGGGGCGGATAGCGCGGGGCACCCCCTGGCTAGGTAGTAGAAGGGGTGTCGTGATAACGTCACGCTCTGACAGAGTGCCGCTGCTATCGCGCCGCCACACGCCGGCAGAGAAACAAAATGGAACCTCCGACCGACCGACCCTACCCTCCGCCGCCCCCCTCCCTCCCCGCCCCCACAGCCAGGCCCCTCGACGAGCCGCGATTTCGACCTCGACGAGCCTTCCTCGCCGTCGACGCAACGGCCGAAGGTATACCGGGTTACAAGGGCCATCGACGTCGAAAAAGCCGGGGAGAGAAAAAGCCGGAATGAGTGGCGAGGAGGTCGCGCGGGGAGGCCGGGAGGGGTATCCACCTTTTCCAATCGTCCCGAGGCACTCGAGATTCGATTCGGGAGATTAATGATCGGCCCGTAGGATCGGGGCGATCCTCTCGAGCCCCGAGTGCCCCCGGGCAACGAGACGAAACGGAGTTTCGCGTCTTTCCGCTCCGAGGAGCGGAGGACACGAGAAGGGGATCTTGTGTCTCGGACGGTGGTGCGGCGCGGGGCGAAAGGCGGCTCGCGAGTCGCATGCAGCTCTTTGGACACTCGTATGCGGCTCTACTGCCATGACTATGTGGCGTGTAATGTTTTGATAATGAGACATATGGTTTTTGTCGATGAAGTGGATTGTTGGTGATCGTGGTGGGTGTGTAGTTTTTTTTTTATTCGTTGTTTAATGTAAGGAAATCGATTGATCGAGGTTGGTACGTTGGGTATGTTCTTTGATTGTCGATAATAGTAACGCACTGGGTTTGTTTTGTTAAGGATACAGATACTGTATTACGAATTGTTTATTTAAAATTGGTTTCGGATGAAGATGGAACTTGTGATATAGGAACTGTGCGTCTTATGAAACGGGTCTCAGGTATCCCTCTGTCACTTTGTAATGTCACTCTGTAGAGAAGAATCATCTTTTCAAGCATTATTATTTTATAAGTTGAGCATTATAGTGGAGAGAAACTAACCATATCTATCGCACATTACTTGTTCCTTATTTTAATCGACTTCTACAACTGATTTCTCGTAAATTCGACACTCAGAAAAAATAATATTGTTATACCGCTAACATTTGGCTTTCTTGACTACTTAGTTTGCGGAATACTGGTATAGTGGATAGACATTTACACACGAGAGATGCAAGTTCGAACGCCGCTCATCGCTGATAGTTTTTTTCCGTGTGATACGTGTGCTGTAGCTCTAGTGATTCGGAGTCTACGTTAAACAGTAGGTCCTAGGCTAAATGACCTTAGAAGTCGTAGCTGAAAATGAATCGAAGAAAAAGAATGGAGACCTTGTCTCGATTGTGGAACGAGAAAGAGAGAGAGAGAGAAAGAAAGATCGGGAATGCCGTTGATATAGAGCTGGGGAGATTTGATCCTCGATCGCCATTGGATGATAGCGGCAGGATTGGAATCGTCGTTTTCCTGGGATCGCTTTAACCGTTTCCCCTGCCACGTCCTTGAAAGGCGTTAACGCCACGGTTGAGAAATCCTTTTGTCTTGCATACTTTTCGCCAATGTCCTTAGGAAATTGTAGCGGAAACAAAGTAAATTATATGAAATAATGAGTCGCCCCTCCAAGCAATATTCATAAGTATTGGGAAAAATATTGTAAAGATTTCTCCAAAACACAAGTTGTTATTTCATACTCAACCGCGAGAAAGAGCGCATAGCAGTCAATATGTCTCACAGTGATTTATACTTTAAACGAATCGAGAAATCCCAGACACAACGCGTCATTCACTTTTCACTTACAATCTCTCTCCGGTCCCCTTATTTATAGCACATACTCAACGACTCCAGCTTTCAATAATATCCATATATTAATCCAAGAAGTCAATTATCCCATATCAGACCCTTTTTTGCTCCTTCATAATTACACACGCAGGGGTGTCGCCGTCAGGCAAAAGCCGTTAGCGGCTCAGGAATTCAAAATCATCGGCGATCAAAGTCAAGCCTTAGGGAACCAATGCCGCCATATTCGCGACATTATAAGTATCCCAAGAAAATCGAATGCCGCCATACAGGCGGCGCGACGCGATATTCCAAGGAATCCGTTACATCCGGCTGTTGTTACGCACGCTGAAACTAATCGACGATTGTAACGGAGCAATTAATTTCTTAAAATCCCTCCCACCTACATCGTTCCAGAGAAACGCGCTCGTTCATCGAGGGTTAATACACGGGCAGGATCCGAGATATCGAAGGCTCGGCGAAAGGGAATCGATAGAAGCGGCGTGCATACGCGGCTCCCGGCACGGCACACGTCACGATCAAATGCGCGCAAGGTAGCACGGGTGTCCGCACACGGAAATCCGGATCGGATCCGGTCCCCATATTACTCTGCGTCCCGTTATTCGGCCGGGCTGCGCGCGTTTTTGGCCGCCCCACGCGCGCCTCTCCTCTCTTCCGCGGCCGCGTCAAAAGCGCGTAATAAATAGAAGCAGCCGATATTAATTCCGTTAATTGTAAAGCCGCGTCCGGCATGCGTGCGGCCCGTGCGCGATTTCGAATGGCACGGCGTCGAAAAGCGGGCGGCGCTGGGTGGATTTTTAGGGGCGCGCCGGCCAAGTGGGGCGGAGTGGAGAGAGAGAGAGAGAGAGAGAAGAGAGAGAGAGAGAATAAGCGAGAGAGTGAAGGAGAAAGAGGATAGAGAGAGAGAGAGACTGAAGGGGAAAGGGGAGAGGGAGATAGAGACAGAGACTGTTGAAAGAGAGAGAGAGAGAGAGAATGAAGGAGAAAAGCAGACAGAGAGAGAGAAGCATGGAGCGAGCGAGGAGAGGGGGGGAGAAAGAGATGGTGGAGCAGGCGCGGAGCACCGACGTCGGCTAATGGTACGGAAAGGGTGGTGAAAATAAAGAGGGTGGCCGGGTGGAGGCTGTAATTAAAACAGGAATGTTAATTACTCTTTGCATTACCGAAAAGCCCGTTATTGCCGGCGGACCTGCCGTACGCGAGGAACGGCTAAACGGTGTGAGTGGAGCCCGCCGCCGCGTTGCCATGCCCGGGACATTTCGAAACGCTCGTTTGCCGCTCGCTTTTTTTCCCCCTTTTTTCGGCCCCTCCCCCCGCGCGGCCCAGCGCCGAGTATTTCGACAAACGGCAGGCTGGATCGCGATACGCGAGGATCCTGCTTTATTCAATAAAGCGCGGGGCCTAAACGCGCGCCGCTCGTTCTCGATATCGACGATCGTGTACCTGCCGTTGCCACGGGCGCTCTTTGGCCCTCGACGGTGGTGTACAATGTACGCGCGTATTTTAGTATCGCGACGTGGAGCACTCTGGGATTAGCTTTGGCTGTAATTACGCATTAAAATTGCCGTGTCAGAATGTGGAAGGCGGCTCGTTCGGATCGGTTTGGATTTAAAGGCGTTAGGAAAGGTATTGCGGATTTGGCGCGTTAGGGTATTGCGTTAGGAGAGTTGGATCGCGAACAGTTTCGCGCGTAGGATATATGCATTTTTTCGATAAGTACAATTTTATGAGAATTATGGGTATGGGTTAATTAGGTGTAAAAGCTATAATTGAGGTATGTCGAAGGGTATGATTAAAAAGTTGATGAAATATGTGCAAGGAAAACGTGGAGTTAGAAGAGAATAAATTGTCGATAATGTGCAAGAGTATAGAAGTCAAGGTTACCTGTTATACATTAAAATACGTAAGGAATTTAAATAAAGGGAAAAATCACCGTGTGCATATGAAAGTCCATGTGAAAGCATCGTCGACGTTTCGAACACTGGATGCGTGTTCTTCATGGGAGCTAATTTTGAGAAAATTCTATATGCCTCTAGTTCGACATGCACGGTACATAGCTGAGTGAAAAAGGAAAAATTTATAGGAAAAAGAAATTCAAGTACTAACATAAAATGTAATAAAATCCTTACAGCTGAAATCTTCAGACACGTTACATATAAAGAGCGATATACATACAGTGCTTTAAATTAAAGCTGAAACTTTTTATCTTCTTTCAACTCTACCTTTGATCAAACCAACTTTATCAACTTTTTATCCTTCTGATCGCGCAAAATTCCGGCAAAATCGTGATTATTAGTGCTTTGAGCCATTACCGGGCTGCGATCCGGCTCCGACAGCTCTCTTAGCGTCGCATATCGAGGAAACGATTTGATTACCCGATGTCTCCTCGCAGGAAAGGAGGAACAGGGATGTCGAAGTAATCGACGAGGCGGAATCGGAGTGGCTTGATTCGTGTACGGGCGTCATTAAGGAAAACGACTACCAAGCCCACCGCGACGTATCGTGCGCCGAAGCACGGCTTCGTTCTGGAAAACCGGACGCGTCTCATTTCCAATAATAACCAGGACCGGCACGCTGATCATTACGTCGTTACGTGCATACGAACGACGTGATCACGGTCATTAGAGGCAGTCGAGTGAAATGTTCGGACAAAACGCAGACAACGTCGTTTCCCGCGGAAAGAGTCTCTGGCGCGTCTAACCGGCCGCAGGACAAAGCGATTTATTTCGGAATAAGAGCAAAGGAAAGTTCTCCTCGCATCCTGGAGTGTCCCGAAGTATCAGTCATTAGCTTTGGATTTTCTCACGTCACAATGTGGAACTGTGCACGCTGAAATGCTCCTTGCTCTCTCTTTCTCTCTGTCTCTCGTGGTGATGTTAATTTATGGTGTGTTTTTATACAATCTTCTATTGCAAAGAGAAATTGGATAGGTATGATGAGAATTAATAGACGTACAGAACGCTCTTTTGAATAACATTTTTGCATGGGACTGAAAGAAAGGGATTCGATAAAGTTTGCAATTGGAACGTTGCTGAAAACTTGGCTTGATCGTGCAAAGTTTAGGTATAGCGAGGGTTGCTTTACTTCCGCTATATGCGGGACTGTCATAGAATTTCACTACTCAGTTCTGTATTACTATTCGTCTCGTTTTCTCCCACAACCTCGAAGCAACTATGCGATTGAATATGGAAGGAACGAGTAAAGTTTTTTGCGGATACAAAGTATATTGATCAGAAGTCATGTCCGATAAAGCTATGCGAATACGCATTTGCCATTCCAGCCCACAATGCAAATGTAGACAGAATATTATCCCTAACGTCAATTCAATAATTTAAAATGTTCCTTGCAAAACGAAAAATTCAAAACAAATTGTTTCTCACTAATAATCAAAATCGCAAGACATATGCTAGGAACGAATTGTAATGGCATAGCCAGATACACTCCGCAAAATCAAAAATAAGTCCAAGAGTAACGAAAAACCTCCCCAACACGGAACGCGTTAATTCTTTCATCAAACCAAAATAAACCATCACCCAACCTCCTTCTCCATATTCCATTAATTTAACACCCAAACCTGCCGTATCGATCCTTCGCAATTATATCAACCCCAAGCATGGGCAGCGTGTTAAACAACCGGCACTGAGAGCACAACAAAATTCATCCCGCGGAGTCGCTCCAGGAACTTTCCAGGGAAGCGGCAGCGGAGCATGCTGCTCCCTGCCGAATCGCCACAGTTACTCCTGCCGACGACAGGCACTTCTGGCCGCGGGAGGAGGCCGCTCGGGATCATCCGTGGTATCCCCGGGCGAGCGTCGAATACTTTGTCGTCGTTAAAAGGTCTCGCAGTTAAATACAAAGAAGCGGGATGAGACAAGGCGGTCCCGTGGGTCAGGCGCTTGGCTAAGGTCGAAGGGTCGTAAATACGGGGCCGGGTTTCGAGAGAGCTGGATGATTTATAGAAACTTAAATCCCCGGGGCACCGCCGCTCGTCTCACCGGGAAGCTCTATCCCCGCAGTCTATACGCGCGTGCGTGCCAAAAGGAACGGCGCGCCTATCTATCTTTTCTCCATCAGCGGAGAACGGACAGGATTACTACCGGGCCTATCCTCGCCAGGGTTGGTCGGAGTCGGGAGAGGGGGGCTGGGACCGCGAGATTCCTCGTACGCGCCACCCTCCCTCCCAGAATATTTAATTACAGCCTTCACGGCCGAGCGAGAAGAAAATAACGCGGGCCCCTCGAATGGCTCCGTTCGAGAGAGCACTGCTCTGTGTTTACCCCGTACTTCTAATTGCTTTCGGCTCGGCCGAGCCTACCATTACGGCCGAACGGAGATCGCGTATCTCTGTATGGTACGTGCACCTACGCGCCCTTACGCCGGTGTATGCATTATTAGCGTCCGCGTAGAACGAAACCCGCGGTTGGCACGGTCGTGGCCGAAACGAAGCTCCTAAGTAATAATTATCGAGAGCCCAGATGCAGCCGCAAACGGTCCCACTCGCTCCGGGGCCGCGTCCTCCCTTCGGTTACTCGCTCGACGACGAATACGACTTCATCCGTCATTGATCGTGGAGTTGGGCTATGTTGCGATTTTTAATGCGCATCGAGAGGGCTTAATGAGGGATTTGTTTGTTGGGGAGGCAATTGTGAGTAGGGTTTTCTTGCTTTGCTTTGAGGTTCTTGTATTGCTGTGCTGCTCTGGTTTTTGATTATGTGGAGTGTGTGGTGTTCGTATTTGAAGTCATCGGTTTAGGATTTGTTTAGATATCGAGTGGAGTGGGAGTCTCTCCTTCATACGAATTTACATTGTTTGGATCGCTTGTTGGTTTACTTTTTGAATAAACGGTTAGCATTAATAGCGGTATACTTAGTTTAGAAAAAAGAGGTTAGAGATTAACGGGGTGAACCGCGATATATTAAGTTCAGAAAGTTTTCATGAGATTTAATTCGCACGATGAAACGGTGTCGTTACGTTTATAGCTACGAACTTTGGTGATCCGATATTCGCGCATGCGAGCCATCAACGATGCGCTATCGAGAATCTGACCATGCACACCGCGTTATCGTCGATGGTCAGTCTGCTTCTGCACATCACAGTCCGCTTCCCAAACCATGTTTAAGATCTTCAAAATATCAATCTATATCGATATAATTACAAAAACCACTCGACTAAATTACAAAATACATCAAAAAGTTCAGATTGAAAGATCAACCCTTTACATCACACGCTTTTCCCCACCAAAATAGCCCTTTATTCCATACCCCCTTTCCAATCATTACTAAACTGTGAATAAACATAAACTTTCTTCACCAATACTTCTATGTCGAACGCGACTCGGTATGCGAGTGTAATGGATTAAACATCCGAAAAATATACTCCCTTTCTTCTTCAAGAATAGCTTTCTCCATGATGATGGACCTTGCACAATGGTAGTACAAATTAAGGCGGTACCAAGAAATTTCAAAGTTACCATTAGACGCTAGGTACTGAACGACGAATCGGCACCGGTATACCAAGGAGTTCTTTGGTTACCCGATATTTATGTATCCGAGACATTGACGGCGCGCGGTACCTTCGCTCTGGCCGTGCAGACACCTCGGTGGGCCGCGTTAACGCCGGCTCCTGGTGCGGTGTTGGTGAGGAAAAGGGGTACGGCCATGTTGGTGAGGTGGCCAATGGCGCGCAGAGCACCTGCCTCCCGTCTCTCGCGTGTTTCGCCGGACGTGTGTGCCGGCACATCGTGTGGGCGTGCGTTTCCACGCGTGTATGCGTGCACACCTCGTGGAAGTGCGCGCGTGCGTACGTGCCCTCGACGCTTACACACGTATTCGCCTTACGTGCATGCTCCTTCATGGGCGCTTGAGCCGCGGCGTTGCCATTGTTGGCCCGATCGCATTAGAAGCCGAATATCGACGTGCCCTTTACCCGCCGCGCTCTGTCCGGACTCCGTTACCGCCCTTCACCCTCTTACGTTTTAACCCTTTGCACTTGCGCGACACGGCGCCCGCGCGGATTTCTCTGGCTTCCTCGATCGTGCACCAGGATTACTTCCGTTTAGAAACATCGGTACCATTGCACCTACCTAGTATTCTACTATCTATCTAGTATTTATTACTGGTGGATTTGACTACTGTTAACTGTAGAAGTGCTGCTTTTCCTAGGTAGTTATAAATAAATTGATTTTTTATATATGCATATATACTTAGAGTCCTTGTTCGTTTGGTGGTTGAAAATGTATTTCTCGCGATCTCTACGAGCGGCATATTCTCCACTTGGATGCGTAAATTATTGTTCGCTTGCTGCCTGGTGTAGGTTTGAAAGAAGATTAAAAATTGAGATTATGTCAATAAATCCTTGCGTGTAATGGTCAAATTATAATTTTTAAAAAGATGCGGAGGAAACAAGGATTTATTAATTCAACATTGATTTCATTTTTATCTATAATTTCTAATCGATTTCAAACATAATACCACGCACCAAGTTATAAACGATAATCCATACATTTAAGTGGAGAATATCGCGCTTATAGAGACTAGGAGAAATACAACATCCTTGACTGAATTCTGTCAGAAAAATACGCGACTCGGATAATTATCAAAGTCATCACTATATTGGACGAACGCGTGCATCACTCTCACGATACCAATATGTCTGCTTTTCCCATAGAAGTCTATAACAAGTATGTATGCATCTATGTTTATTAACTTCTCCCCTTAGACTTAGTCTTTTACAATCATTTGCCACCGTATTCTACGCTCATTCTAACTTACATTCCTATCCCCCTACCATCTACATATCGCCCCTCTCCTTCCCCAACGACCACCAGTCTATAAGAAGCATAGAAATCATAAACTTGATAAAACGATGATTCGTGCAAAATGGAAAAACGAAGAAGAACCGATGAAGGGGCGCGTCAGGTCGCGGGGCGGATAATTATCCGTGGGCACTGTAAACGTTGAGGTCGGCGCGTTTCCTCCGCCTCGGCGTGTCGTCATCGTGATAATTATGCGCGACCCCGAGGCGATGCCGAGGCGCAGATACCGCCGGCATCGGCAGGCATGAAAGCTCCTCTCCGAAGAATTCACGGCTTGAGCGAGGGGCGGCCGGGTCTTGACAAGGTCGACCTCCGCGATGACAATCTCGCGTCCTCTCGGAGCGGCGATATCGCCCGGCGCCAATTACGCTCGGCACCGCGGAATTTATGCACCAGCCGATAGGTCGGCACGCGTGTATCGGCGCGGCAGCGCATCCTTCTTGATTAGAAGGGCGAGCTGCGACGACGTCGGGGAAGATCGATCGCTCGTCTTTGACCCACTTTTTTGTATGCGCCAGAGATACCGCCGGATGGGCGTAAGCTACGCAGGAGAGAACGGATAACGCTGCCATCGATAACGTCGGATAGTTCAAAGTTTTCTTTGGGATCGAGGAAACGCCGTCGTCTCAGCGTTTGTCGCTTTGGTTTTTTGTTTAATATTCTTTGGGTTTGGTCACTGCGCTCGTTTGAATTGTAGCTGCGTGTTTAGAGCGGGGATTCTCGATGGGGACTACGTGGATTTCTCGAGGTCGATAAAATTCATGTTATGTATTGTAATATAAGAAAAGTAGGGGTCGTTTGCTAAACCAACAATTTTGAAGAAGCAAAAAGGTTGAAAAACCCTGATTTACAATAAGCTTCTAATTACTAGTTTTGCAATAGTTATATATAAGCACGTGCATACATATTATGTGAAAGAATAAGAGACTAACCGGTAGGATTTACACTCTGATATTTTACCCAAATTTTCACCGATGATCGTAATTGGTCGAGCAATCCAAACAAGCACTTTTCTCGCCACCTCGATAGCGACTTTCTTGATATTGAAAACAATTTCGCGTACTTTAACATAAAGCAAAGAGTAAAATGGGTGCTTCCGAATCAATCAGTCTCTGTTACACCGGAAATAATTCTCCATATCACACATATTTTCTTCTATTTTCTTGCTAGCTAATTATGTATATATATTAAACAATTGATCTTTGCGAGCAACGATCGGTGGAAATATCATTTCCATCCACTCCATCTAGAATCCATCATTGCTCGCAAAGACCAATCGTTTAATATATATCAATTATCCATATTCTCATACTAACTTCCTTATCCCCACCAAATCTCAAAGTGTACCGAAATAAGCAGCCTTTGAAAGGCCTGCCTTCTTGCACATCGCGAACGAATTTCCGTATTCCACGTGATAACCAAACGAGCGCCGCACACGTCGTAATTACTCGCGATTAATCCCCTGCGCAGCAGATATAATTCCTCCAGGCGGTTTCTTATTTCGCGCCGCGCCGTTATCGCGATTGCATAACCATTAAACCGCGTGTACCCTCGGCGTCACCCACGCGAGCGTGGTTCCACAATTTCCGCGAGCATCCGCCGGTATACAAATAACGTAGCCTCGACGAGTTCGCCGAAATGGCCTCGGTAAATCGTTTTCGAGGGGAAAGAGAAAAAGGCAGAGAGAAAGAGAGAGGGAGGGAGGGAGGGGGGAGGGCAGGGAGCGAAACAATAATAAAAAGGCCGACTCCACGCCGGCCAACGAGAGGGGTACCAGTTAAAATCTTCATTGCGGTCGGCCATTCTTCTCTCGAAGATCTCTCTTCGTCTTTGCTCCACCTGGTGCTTTCGCGCGTCTACCATCTCTCTCTCTCTCTCTCTCTCTCTCCCTCTTTCTTTTCTCTCTCTCTCTCTCTCTCTCTCTCTCTCTCTCTCTTTCTTTTCTCTCTCTCTCTCTCTCTCTCTCTCTGGCTCTCTCACTCGCTCACTCCTCCTCGGTTTGCATCTCCGTCTCTTCCCGCTTCGCTCCGTCCTTCTCTGTCGCGGCTCTCCTTCCTTCCGCCCCTCGACCGGTACGACCTAAGGGCAACCATGCGTGTACGCGAAGGTCGGCACCTCTCGCTCGCGCGCCTCGAAACGAGTCCGAGCTTCGACGTGGCCTCTCCTCGCGATCCGGCATCGCGGATTTCCCACGGGGATGATGATTGCACACGCCCGGCGAAAACCTTGCCCGCCGTCCGGCCGCTTCTCATCCTTCACCTTCGACGCCGGCCCCCGCCCGACGACTTCCTTCCACACGTCCCGCGCGCTTGAACTTCGACCGAACTCGACGAAACTGCGGATCGGAGCTCCGTCAACCACGCCTACTTCCTTTATCGATTCGAGATATCGGCTTATCTTCCTCCGCGCAGCAAGCCTGCCCGATTTTAGACTCCGTTCTTGGGCACTGGAGTCACGGAGTCTGGAGTAATGTTAATTTTTCATTGATTTATTTATTGTAAAGTTGATGCGGTTTTTTCTGCACATGCCTTGTATGGATAATTGTCTTTTTGCTTCTTTGAATTTCGCCTTTTGTTGTAGGATGAGGGTGATGTAACTTGGTGACGGAAATGTGGTCGCTTTAGGAGAGAGAAATAATATGCGTATTATGAGAACTATGTTACGTTCGTTCTATTGTGATAGGTTCAATACGTGGTTGTATAAAGCGGAAGGATTGTAAAACGTTCGGGCGCATGCGTAATACGTTCGTGTCTTTCTACGCTACGGGAAGGTGTCCTCCAGAGGATAGCGTAAACGCGAGTAAACGAGCATTGTTTAAAATGTACGAAGCGAATTGGTGGTCTCAACGAGCAGTAACTTTAGATGTAATTAATTAGGTAAATAAGATTACCACAATGGGGTAAGGATTTTCGCACAAAGGTAAATGATTTTCCACCGTGCAATACTCTTGCATCGTCGGCTTTCAAATTTCACGAAATACACATTTCTTACATTCGAATTATCTCACCGATTAGTCTCAACAAACCTACACACTGATTATATATTTTTGTAATTCCAACTTGTTAAGAATACACGTGAAGAGAGCTCACAGCTAAACCGAAGCGTTGCGAGGGCACCACATGCTCTCATTTACCTAATCCATTATATCTCGAATTACCGTCGCTTAAGACCTCCGATTCACTCAATACATTAACTCTAACAGAGCAAGAGGGGAAATCGGAATCGCCGTATCGTATTCTCAAAAATCGCTCGGAAAAGCATCGAAAAAGGATCGGAGAAGCTTGCGCGTCTAATCGCACCGCATCCAGGATGCCTCGTAAAATCATTCCGACTGGAAAACTCCTGCAGGTCGCAGAACTCGAGCGAGGTACGCTTCTCCTGCCGCGTTAGCGGCCACCATAATAATTCCCCCGTGATTTTTATTTGGTCCCGTTTCATTGCACGGGATGGCCTATGGGCAGCCGGTACGGTCTGTTATTAGCGTCTGGTGCTCGGCGTTATTGCCGCGCGGCTATACGCCGTGCCCTCTCGTCCCTTTCCCTCCCGCTTCCTTTCTCGGTCCTCTTCCTCCGGCTTCCTCCCTTCCTCCCCCGTCCTTCCCCATCGTCGGAATGGTGGTGCACGAGGCACGAGAAGAAGAGGGATTGGTCGGATGGGAATCCTTCTGGCGGGCTCGACGCCATACTGGGCATCCGCGCGGTGCCACGAACGACCCAGGAACCGCTTCGTGGTGTCCGTGCGCCTGCAAAGGACGTCGCGATACTATCGCCCCGCGTTATTATCGTTTTTTCGCCAGTGCGATCGAGGAGCTTATGCGTCATTATCCTCCGATTGTTTCTGACGGTTCCCGCTCGTTAAGGCCGCTTTGTTGCCACGGCCGCGGCTAGGTGCCTTCGTCTCGACACGCGCGCCGCTGATCTTGCGGCCTGGCGTTTTTTCGAGGCTTCGCATCTACACGCCGCATCCGCGCACCGACGCGCGACCGTGCATTGGTACGGATCGAGAGGTGACATTGTCGTGTAGCTCTTGGATCGTAAGAGACACCGACTTGGTGTTTGAACTCGGTAATGTATCGATGTTAGGTTACGAATGAGATGTAGCAAAAATGATGAGTTTCAATATTTATTATTATTTGTGTATTATGATTCTTAGGGTGTGTGCTGATTAATCGTTGATTCTATAGATTTGAGATCTAAATTCTTTGCGTCTTTCTTTTATTTATAAATATGAATTTATTTGCACACTGGATATGTGAGGACTGAGCGTAATCCTTTTTAGTTCAATGATGTCCTTTGGTATTATTTGTATGATCTGCTTCTACTAATCGAGTACCTCGACATTATTTTTTTTTTTAATTTAATTTTCTTACTGGAAAATGATAATTTGGGCTGCAAAGGGTTAATAATGATTTATATAATACGTGACTCTCGGTTACTCGACGATCCTGAAGGAGAAGAATCACGAGAAGGCTCGTGGCTAATGATACATCGACGACCTTGCGCCCATGCGAGATCGCATCGATCACCTCACTCTGGGAATACTAATAAATGTTCATTTGTCCGCCGACCGGAATATAGTTTCTAGACAATATACGACAACCGGAAGAACATATGTCAATATTGAACTCCTAACCTTTTCTTGCTCGGTGGCAATATCTCACAATAATACATATTCTCGGTCTTCCGGAGCAATCTATTCTTACTCTCTTCCCCTCTTCCACTCTCATTCCACGAATAACCGTGTCCACCTGCTGCCTGGCTCAAATAATAATAAGGTTAAACAAAATAATAATAATTAAACATTGAAATCAGTATTACGAAATTTATTGAAATTAAGGCGGTAAATCTATATCATAAGAGAAAAGGTCCCAGTTATCCAACTGTCCGCTCTTTTTCAACGCCCTTTTTCACTCATACGAATGATTCACCACCTCAAGTTCCATAAATCTCTTCAAACCAGAGGAACACTCGCGCTCTACCAATGACTTGGCACAACGGCGCTCCTCCGCGAAGTTCCTTCCGTATCTTATCTTCGGACACACAGCGGTCGCTAATATCCCGAATACATCTCGAGTCCATTGCCAAGGGCTTTCGCAGCGTAACGGTAATCCGAGGGTAATCGCGGAGGATCCATCGAGCGATTAAGAGCGGGATGGATGTTCGAGGCGCGATCGCCGCGGTGAGATTTTCAAAGAGAGATTGGCTTTTTACGGATCCACCCCGCCGCCGAGCCCGAATTCCTTCGTTCGTTCCCTCTAATGGCGGTAGGAAGTCGGATCCGGGAGGAGAGCAAAGAGCACGAGTCGTTTGGTAGCTACCGCTCTGCCGCTACGAAAGACATCGGGTTTGTTTTACGGCGCAGTTAAATACGATTTAGGTTTTAATTAAACCTAACTCGGAGCGAGCGAGGGGGCGGATCCGCCGACTGGAGCATACGAGACTGGCGGCGGCGATAAAATATATACGTAGGTATATACCAACGTTTCGCTGGCCACCCCCTTCGAGCTGCCTCCTCCGTTTGCCCTCCGCTCCCTCCATTTTTTTCTTCTTCCGCCTTGTCGTTCGATTAAAAGAAAAAAAAAGAGGATGAGGAAGAGGGGGAGGAGGGAGGGAGGAAAAGGAAAAACGGGATCTGGCCGTGCCGGTAAACAGGCAGAATGCTCGTAAAGACGGTTTACTGCCAGCGAGAGAGAGCGGGCCGCCCTCCGAGAACTCCTATCGGCCGTGTTCTTCATGCGATCGTGCATCGCTCCGATCGCCCTCGCGACCACCCGATCGATGACTGGCCATTGGGCGGTTGTAATCTTCGTGCCCTGAGAATGTACTCTGATCGCTTCATTCGCTTCGATGTGCTCACGTACGGAACATCTGTAACCGACACTGAAAACGCGATTTATCGTGCCCGAGCCTTGCGAACGGTCCGCGAACTCCTCGGTATTATAATAACGCATAGTTCCCGAATGTGGGAGATTATCCCACTGCCGAAGTTTCCGGGAAAGGGATTTACTTATCCCACTATTTAAGTTCCTCAGGAATAAAAATAATAAAACACCAGGGATACTTAGGAGTGTTTGGAAGGCTGTGTAAATTACTACACAGCACGCAAAAATATAAGAAAAAGAGATATATATCTATTTCGTCTGAAGGAACTATAAGTATTCTCCGTGACAGTAGAACAAGCACTGTCCTCCGCTGCTCTTTTTACATTACGTCTCACGCTGCGTCGTCCCAACGGCACGTGGAGCCCGAAACCCGATCTAAATCAAAATGTATCGTCGCGTCAGAGACGTAGCGTAAACTCAGGTACATGAATGATACCTGAAACGGTTCACGCGCAATTGCGGGAGCGGTTATAACGCGCGATTACGGTCTCGAGATAGCGAAAGAAGGCGTCCAAAGCTAGAATACGAGGTTCTCGTCCGACAGGTGTTATCCTTACGATCGGGTATACCCACTTTCGCCAGGCCTCGATAAGGACCGAGGGGCTCGCGCGGCAGGAGTTCGCTAAGTTGCGGGCACATTTGGTAGCCGCGATCGAGACGCGGTCGCGAGTTTAAAATTATATCTCCAGTCGAAGCCGGTGACTCCAGCCGCGAGGTTTGCCGTGGGCGGGGGCGGTCGGTCGGGGCACGAGGTGACCGCAGCACCGAGCAGGGTTTGGCGTAATGCACGCGTATGACGTGTGCGGATAATTGCAGTAGTTGCAGCCACGACCGTGCAGCCGTGGTGGCGGTGGTGCTGCCTGCCTCCTGCCTGCCTCGCTGGCTGGTTGGGGTTGCGGTGGCAAAGGGTGTCACCGGCCCCTTCCCCGCGTCACGATCCGTTCCCCACCCCCTTTGCACCACTAATCAAATTCAAATGCATATACCTAACAACCACTGCACACACTCGTGCCGTTGATGAAATTATGGTCGACTGCACTCTGCACCGGCGTTCCCGCGCGTCACCGCTGCTCTCGATGTTATATTCGAATGATCGTACAAACAGTCGGTAGGAAAGATTCTCGGCAACGGGCTGACGCTTCAGTGTGGCCCACCAATCGCGCTCGATGCGTAGGCTCGATTTTAATGGGCGTTACGCATGGCGACACCTTCGAAAGTCCCTCGTAATCGTCGCCTCATTACGACCCCCGTTGCACCCAGCAGTGGACCGATCGTCGTTTGTCGCGCGTATCGAATTTCGTCGCCGCGTCCTATCGCGATAGCTCTGCAAAGTTTTTCGTATCTGTACTTTGTAATGATAAAGTAATCTCCTTGGAATCAGAAAAGAGTCGATATCGAGAGGCAAAGGCCTTTCAGAGACGAAGATTTAATATGTCGCAAGTACTAGGTACAAAGTGTTTATCGTACCTCTCGCTGTACCTTGTAAATCAATGTACGCTGAACCAACGAATCCTAAGTTCACGGATCGATTTACAGTTTTAAGCTTCACACATTATATTTAACACTAAGTCTATCAAAACGATTACAATCACCAGTCAGCCGTTTCCTAGAAAAATTCTTGTACGAGAGCACTTTTCGAAATTTATCACGCTTTCCTATCGCAAACCGTGAATCCTTCTCTCGATCTACCTCTATCTCTTTTCCACAGTCCTTCTCTTTAAGAACAAACGCGGTACACGTGAGTATATCCAGAAAGTGGGCTGGTAGATTTAGCGTTAACAATCGACCGCGGGGCATTCGTTGGAGGGAACGGTCACTCACCCAGGGTACCGGCGATCGTAAAAAGAATCGCACGATAATGGGCTAATATCTCTCTCGTAGGACCTGGACGTAAATGTAGATTGATGTGCGGATGCGGACTCCTTCCGACTCGCCGACAGTGAAAAGATCACCGCCGGTTTTGTCTCGCCGGTTGTGACGGCCAGGAGATCTGGTGCTTCGGTTTTATCGGGTGTCAGTGACGCGGCATAACGGCGGCGCGCGTAAAAATCTGTTATTCGTTTATAATTGGAGGGGCTGCGAGGGGGGTAAGGTACGTATCCGCGGCCGGCGGGAGGGACGCGGAGAAAGGAGGGAGAAGTGCATCGTCGGCGATATCCTGCCCGTCCCTGGCCCGGCATGGCAGTGCACGGTGCAGTGATGCACATAATGGGCGGGATGTGCACTTGCCGCGGGAGCCAATTATTCGATACGGCGGTCGGTCGCTATACGTGCCGCCGCTATCTCTCGCACGCATCGAGTATAGGCCTCTGGCCAACTCCTTCCTTTCTATCCTGATTTCCCTCCCCCCTTTGCCCTTTGGCCCTTCTGCCGCGCGTTACGATAGCCTCGTCAAGGGAAATGAAGCGACGAAGAGCTCGGATGAGGAGCAGAAACGCGTTGCTGCTCGCTCGAAAATCTCCTTTTGCTCATCGCGTTTCGCGTTTTAGCTTTTTCTCGTGGACCAGATTTGCTGGTTATCTTTTAAGATACTGGATGGGTTATCGAGGAGTATGTCGTATAAGCTTTTGATTGCCTTGTGTTGAATGAAATATGGAGGGTCGAAAAAGTGTATCTTCCGGAAATTCGAAACTTTATCGAGAGAAATGAAGGGACGAAGAGACCGGATGAGGAGCAGAAACGCGTTGCTGGTCGGTCAGAAATATTTTTTTGATTCTCGCGTTTCGCGCTTTACCTTTATTTCTTGGACCAAATTTGCTGGTTTTGTTTTAACACACTGAGGTGTTATCGGTGAATATCTCATAAGTGTTTAATTGTCGAGTGTTTAACACAAGCCGCGTGGGGTGAATCTCTCCACCGGATTACAATTTTCTTGTAACATATACGTCACTATTCTTACAATAGATAAAAAAGAATTCCTTACTAATATCTCGTTTTGCAAGGAGAATTCCAAATAGCCCAAATGGAAAATTCAACATGAGTCTTACATATGTGATCGTATTAACACAAAACCTACCTTCTTTAAGAATACAAAGTTCTTAAGAACACATATGTTCTTAAAGAAAAAGAGGACTTAGAAGAGACATCAACAGATCGAAAAAACGATTCACACTTTGCCATAAAATCGTGGAAAGTCTAAAAAAGATGCTCCTCTACGAAGTACAGCAATTTTTCTAAGAAACCACCTACCAGTCATTTTGATTTAGAAGATTTGGTGTTAATAAAGTACAGAGGCTCGAAAGACTGTGTCTTTAAAAAAATGAAAAGCAACATAGGAATTAGATGCTTCATTATCGAGTCGATGGGGAGTGGGAGCTGGCCGAGAGCTGGCTCCGCGAACGTGTGAATTGCGGTCGGTTAGGGCAGAGGAAACGCGACTCGATGTCGAATCGACGGAGACGAAACTCCATTACAATACCAAATGCCTCTTTCTCCCAAACCCTGGCTGGACGCGCGGCGACGGCGTCTCGCCGCGGGGGCAACAATGGTAGAACCCTTCAATTGTATTGAAATCCCGGCGAACAAATGTGCGGCCAAATTCGTCAATAAATCTACAAGTCAACCAGGCCACCTTCCTGCCGATCTTCCGCGAGCGACTTTTTGCGGACTCTCTCGCGTCCGTTGGAAGTGTATTCTTCTCGCACAGGCGTCCTGCACACAGGGTGTTCCCAAAAGACCCCTGTGAGATTCTGGGAACGTATTCCACTCGTGCCATAGATCAGTTTAATTCTGGACAATTGATCGTCTCTTTCGTATTTGGAGACTGGTCGTTAAGTTGTTATTTTATTAACGCTAACCTATGAATTGTGAAGGAAATGATAAGTGCTCGGAGAGAATGCAGGGAAACGTGGTGTTGACCTGAATTTAGCGTGAGTTTGAAATCTTGAGTTAACATGGAAATTGAAAACTATTACAGAAGAATACGTGGGTATTGCGGCAGAACTCGGTTGTAATACGAAGGTCTGATTTGATGCCTCTATTTTATATTTCGAATTAAAATTTTGGAAATTCGTTTTTGCTAGATAACAACTGTCTCTAAGGGTGCTTAATTATATGTTCTTCTCAACTTTTCTTTCATTGCCGTGTTCGAGTATTGCTTCTGATCTCTTCATCGGCAACTGAGCTTTTTTTCCGAAGAATTACCTACCTGAAAGTGCAGGATGAGAAGTTTCAAATAAATATTTATTTATTTATTTACACTTCAGCATATTTAGATGCTAAGAAGGGGAATTTTCCGTGCATAAAAGTATAAAATGTATAATATAATACATAGGTAAATGCACGAATCTTTTTCTAAAAAGAGTTTTATATGCAAGATTTTCGGGATGATTCACCATACTAAGAATATAAAAATATAAGACTGGAAGGGAATAACGATCAAATTCACAAGCAATATTTTTTAATTAATTCTGATTATATTAAAGCGATTAAAGTGCTACTTCATTATCAATCCATTCAAAATTTCCTCGTATCAATGTCGTGTTTATCTCCCGTATCTCCTGCGTGGTGGGGCTTTAGCTTGGTTCGAATGTTTGTTCGAGGGGGTGGTCCTTTTAGGAACACCCTGTATACCTGGACACTCATATGCATACACACGCGCGTACAGCTCGTACATAAGCGCGCTCACGTGCATGCTCGAGAATAAGGAACGCATTAAAATGCAGCCCCGTCTTTCGTGGCACTTTGGTTCCCCTCCACTCCGATTTCTCACGCGAGCAGGGCGGCGACGATAAGCGCCATTTTGGTTGACGTCGATGCACCAATTCTTATCCTAGCACCTGGTGCACCCCGCGTGCATGCATTATGCATTACACCCTCTTCTCTCTTGAGCGCTTGTTCTCGCGGATCTCGTTGCCACTGCGAATTGTCCACGCGTACAGTGCAATTGTGGTATTCTGATAATGCCTTGTTTAGGATTCTCGTAAATTGCCGCTATACTTCGAAAAGTAAATTAATAATTGATTCGTATAAATAAAACATGTCGGGCTATTTACAGGGTTATTCATTTTTGAAATTAGTAATTTGTTTGGCTATTTTTATTTCCTTATCGCTATCTTGGTATTTATTTATTTCTAATGCTTTGTACAGAGTTTCAGAAAGTGATATATGTAACTTTAGAACGTCTTAAAAGGCTATCGAGTTGTAATTTTAAATTCAGGAATGTGTCAGTTTTATTTGAAAAAGTACCTTTAATTGCAGTGAGCTTCGTGTTTCAAGGTAATATATACAAGTTCCTTTTCAAATGATGTCCGGCCTGGAGCTAAATTATTTTCCACAGCTATAACCTAAAATTGCCCACGAGCAAGCAAAGAGGCGCAGATTTAAATTGAAAATCGGCCATTCACATAAACTAATTTCGTCTATTACCATCACCTATTTCTTTGTGGATTAAGATAACAGTAAGAAAAAACAAGCTGCTCTTAAGGACAGAGTTCTCGACGATTCAGAAAAAAACACAAGATACGCTAGAACGCCTTAATCCCATATTTAATCGAGTACACATAACGCCGATGTAGTGGAAAGTTTCTTCGACGAAGTCGTAATAACCGAGTAGCCGAAAAGTTCCACCCACCCTTGACGAGCGCCGGATGACGTCCGGTCTCGAGAGTCGCGTCGAGCCACTTAACGTAACAAGTTCGATCCGTCCCACGTAGAGCGGCCGATGATCTCTTCCAGCGGCTTCACAAGGCGTATCATCGAAAAAGCGGGGCGCCCCCGGCGATAATCGTCCCCGTGCCTCCAGCAGGACACGCTCAGGGCCGTCTCCCGCGGGATGCGCCCGCTGATCGTTTCCTAAGAGCTCTTTATGCAACTTTGATGCCGCCTTTTCGCCAGCGCCGGCCGCTCGCAGGGCCCCACGCCATCCGCGCCGCGTTCGAGGCCAGGATATGCCCATTCGCGGCGTTTCCAATCATTGTAAAACCCCAGCAAAAACGCGGGGCCATAAACCGATCGGGAAAACGATAGGCGGCGCGGGCACGTCCGTGGGAATGCATAATGTAGGACATAAGGGAGAGGAGGAGCGAGCGCCTGACCGGGCGTGCGGATGCGCGAGATCGTAATGGGCGCGATGCGTTATCTGAAAATGGTTTTACAAGGGCGACACATCCCTCGGTGTACATAAACTTAGCATAGAGTAACTCGATGCCGGCAGCAGAGGGACGGGCCGCGGAGGTAAAAGGGCGAGAGGCGCGCCACGGGAAAAGCGAAATCTTGGAATATAATCTCCTTCGTATACGCTCGCCACCCCACCGTCCCGGCCCGCCCCTCGCCCCCGACCCCGCGGCCAACAATCGGTCCTCATGGACGCGTAAAACTTCTCGAGATGGTCCTACGATTCCGCGAAATTGGTTTTATACGGGCCAGAAATGGATAGGCCCCGGTACGCAACCATTCGAGATTCCACGTGGAGCGGCGGCCGTGTATCGTTTGGAATATGTAATCACCGTGTTTCGGGGATATAAATATTCTCCCACAGGCATCGCGGATTTTTCGAAATAAATTTCGAGAGCGAAGATGCTCGTGGGGATGCCTATAGTAGGCCTGCGCTCTGATTTGCTGGATTTAAGGGGTCAAGCATAGAGACGTGTCTTAGGATATTGGAGAATTTATATTACAGAAGAGAATTAAAAACCTGAAAATTATATATATATATATTGAAGAAAAACAAGCGAGACTCGAATCTTTCTGTTCGAGGAAATTTATATTTGGCGTTAATGGGAAAGTAGTCGTGCCTTGAATTTATGGGTTAAATCCTTGACCTTGTTTGCATCGGCGAGTGTTGAAAACCAGATGCCTTACAAAGCGCCCTAGCGCGAGGATCCCGACTCAGGCACGCCAAACGCGGAAACGGAAGAAAAGGAAGATGGAATCTTGGAGATTTGCGGGCACATTTATCAGTCACGGTTCTTGTCCGGCGATAAAGTGCGTTTACACGCGCGAGTCCGCGGGGTGCCTCGTAATCCATCGCACATTCGCGTCGTGGCATCCTCCTGGCTTCTCGACGAACCGAGGAACGCTGAAAAAGCGGAGAAGGGGGATGAACGAGCAATGTACCTGCTCCGAACGTGATGCTAACGAACACACGCGTAGCTCTCGAACGCACGCAGGAGGAAGCAAAACACGCCTCTGAAAATCGACGATCTCTTTTTGCGAATTGGCCGCCTCAAACGGCCAGCCCGCTGATATATAATAAAATAAGAATTGCAGAATTCCCTCCGGCTTGGTCGCTGGTTTATCGAGCGTTTTTGCCGAGCAAAAAAGATCCTTTACGTACTGGGATCTAAGCCGTTTCGAGCCTCGCTGCTAAGGCAGAGGGATCGTGCGGATAATTATCTTTCTTTTTTCCTGCGACACTTCCGGAGACGCAACTCTTTGAGCCTAATGTATTCGCGACTTCTTTCGCGTGTGGTCCCTAATGAGTCTGATTATTTTCTCGTTGCGCCTCTCCTTCCCCCTCCTTTCTTCCTCGCTTATCAGCGCGACGATGGAACACAACTGACCCGGTAGGAACCAGTTTTTCAGTTAGCTCGCCACGGACCGATTACGTTTTCACGCGCGATTATTTATTAACGTAATTTCCCGCGGCATTAGTCCCATTATTTATGCCCCTGCATAAATGAATTTCCAATCGAGCGGAGCTTTACAAATGACATCGTTTAAGCTATCGGGGAACACGATGATAGCCTTATCCACTGTTTCGCCTGGGCTGCTGATTTTAGCTCGTGCAGCTTCCCAATATCCGTGGATATTTCACGGAAGTTTGACACCATCGGCAATTTCCAGGCATTGGTATTTCTCACCAAGGTCTAAGAAGATTTTTAATCGCATAATTCGAGTGAATTTCTTAGAAAAACGAGTATGCTTCTTATATAACGGAAATCTTTAGAATAGGTTTCGATTTTAATGAAGTGCATTACGAGACCATGCATCTCCAATGGTAAACTTCAAAACCGGGTGTAAGCATTTTAGGAAGTAAGGCTGTAAAGACTTATGAATATGATCGTGAATGAATACGAGGTATCCTTTTGTTTGTACGTCTCTGATCGCGTATGCAGAGTGTCAAAAACCGAATGCGTCAGGCCTGTGTTTGGTTAGACAGTGAGAAACAGATTATCACAGTAAAAAGACGCATCAGAGTGTACGAGCTCGAACATTTGTTTAGAAACATATTATACCCATCTCCTTAGCCTCGTCTCGTAAATAAATTACATAGAATATTGATACATTATCATTGCCCTCTTACAGGCGTATAACACTGGTCCACAATAAAATTAAAGTTCTTTCTATCCTTCACAAAAATAGTCAATTCTACTCAAATCGAGGTCTAAGAGCAAGAATATGACTCCAGAAGTGTTTCGTTAGCACAAACACAGGAAGCACAGAAAATTACTCAAACAGAAGAGCAGATACATTCTCTAAGCACAACAAAGGACATTTATGTAAACAAAATGACTTCTTTAGGACCATAATATGACATATTTAATATTGCCAGCCATTATATGTAACGATAAAAAAATTCCCAACATCGCAATAATATCCCTCTATCATAAAATGAATTCCTATTTTCCAAGTCAATGGGAGCTAATTAAACATTTAAACATCGTATTCCTTTATTTCACCTCGAAATAAATAAGAATCAACTACTTTTAACTCGGAGAGATTTTGAGCGTAGACCAGTGTAATTCCTACCGCGAGGTAAAAATATCACAAAAGTACTCCGGTCTCCGAGGTACTATAACACAAGGTATACAAGGAATCAACAGTTTTATTTAGGACATATCGGGATCCCTCATCGCCGCTTGCTCCCGCGCCCAGGCTCTTCCGTCTCGCGGCGCCCAGGCGGAAAGGTTCGACGTGTCCCTTAAACGGCGGCGCACATTCATTTTCCACGGGGTCGACGTTATCGCCGCCGGGACGAAAACGGGCGCGCTCTGCGTAAAAGGACGACGTGCCTCGCGTCCGCCGTTTCCTTCGCTTTTCGCTTCCTGCGTATGAATAAGCCGGGGTTACACCCTCCGGCTGCCGTGAGACACCCTTTGCGCGAGCACAAAGCTCGTTGTTCGTCGTCTCGCGATGCCGGAAAGCTCCTCGTGTCCTCGACACCTCCCTCTTTCTCTTCCTCCTGCTCTCTACCCCCTTCCCACCTCCCCCCCCTCTCTCTCTCTCTCTTTCTCTCTGTCTACCTATCTATCCGTCTCTCGCTTTCTTCTGCTCGCTCTCCACGAGCCGACAGGCTCCTCCGCATCGGGAAGTCGGCCGTTTTGATTTACCGCCGGACTAGCGCCACTCGTTGTTCCCCATTCCTACGCGTACCCACGCTATATACCCCCTTCGAGTCCGGCTCGCTATGTCTCCTGTCGTGTAAAAGCTACGTGTCACTGGCTCAGAATCCGCTGGCTCTATCCTCCGGCGTTACCGCGTCCGTTTGTTAATTGTAATTCGGCTGCCCCACCGCCGCTCTGGTAGCTTCGGGTTGGCCAATGGAGGTACGGTTCATTCGATGCTGCTCGGCCGCTCTTTGTAAATCGGAGAGATGGTTTAACCGCTCTGGGATAATGGTGGATAATATTTCGGGGGCTGTGGTCGTGGAAAAGTTGGTCTTAATTCAGTGGATATACCCTGGTGAATGAGGAGTGGTCAATGTTGGCGGGATTAGAGGACGTCTTTAGAATCGTAAGAGATCGCTGACTCGGTGTTTAACACTAAAGCTAGCAGCCACTTTCTGGATATATTTATGTGTACCATGTATATTTTGAAAGGAGAAGGATATTAAGAAATGAGCAAAAAATGCACTCTTAAGAAGTACAGCGATTTTTCTATGAAACGACCGATCGTTCATTTTGACCGTTTTGATAGGTTTGGTGTGAAGATCTAGAGATATTGCTCGACCTTCGAGTCTAGCGAATAAATCACTCGTGACTCTCTGCGTATATGGATCATGGGTAGGACTCATTGTTGCCATCGTGGAATGGTAATAATATTGCTCTAGGTGGCGGTACAATAAAGTGATAAATAACGCGTAAGCTGAGAACGATGCATTATCGGGCCGACATCATAACCAGTCGGTGTACCGAAGGAGAGTTTGTGCTACTTGTCGCGGTGGTTTATGTTTTTGCGCTCGGTAAAAAATAACTATCCGTGGAGCCTACCAAGGTAGCCCGTACAACCGGGAAAGAGCGTCGAAAATAAAGGAAATCGACAGGCCGGGTATAACGTTGCGGTACATCGGTCTACACAGCCATAATTTGTCCCGTTTTACGTCTTTCTTGGCTCGTTTCTGCCGCCACACGGAGACTCGGCTGTTCATCGCGACATACAAGAATACACCGGATGTATCGGCCAAGAGAAAACACCGCGTTCTGTCCTCGCGGAATTAGCATACCGGTTTATTAATTACGGCGTCTCACCCTGTACTTCCTCTCGCTTCGCTTTGTACGCGAGCCGGGCTGCGAGATTCGTTCTTGATTCTCACTGGGAGTCGTCGGGGTCGAGCCGCGTGATTTTTTGCGAATGGAAAAGAGAGAGATGAGTCTGTCCCGGAGTAAATCCCGCTGCGTCATTTCACGAGGACTTTGGGACATTTTTTGTTCCTATCCGCAAACGATTCGCGTACTTTCATTACAAGTTAGCAAGGAGGGTGCTCATTATTACTCGCGAACAGAAATCTGGAATTAGCATCAGATTCGAAAGATTTTTTATCCCTGCTCAGCCCTCGAGAAACGGAGTGTTGTTTATTGGTATGTAGTTTGATTTGTTCAAGGATAAACTTTTTATAGAGTGGAAAATATGATTTGATTTTTAGGTCGATTATGATTTATTCGCTGCATGTCGTCAGCTGTTCGAGAAGTGAAAGATATTGGGGAAATGATCGTATTGCGAAAATAGAGCGAGTTTTATATACACACGTGGTCGTTGAGCGTTAATGATGATCTAAAGTGAAAATACATATATATGCGTCAGTAAACATGAAGCAGCTAACGGACGTACGTAAGAGTCTACTTCGTTTCTCAGTTATTCTTCGGCACTTGCATTTCACCGATTGCTCGTATTACAGTTTGTAAGATGCCTCGCGTACTAATAAATCAATCGTATTACGTCGTAATTATACAAGATTCTAACGAGCATCAAGTACGTCGATCTACATGCGGCGCGATTAGTATGCCAGTGATATAGTATACCTTTGGTGTGAGTAGTACGCTAGCGATAGTATGCGTGTGGCATGAAGATGTACGAGAGGTGAGGCGAGACAGATTCGAGATGGATTCGTGCGAGAGGAACAGGGTCGTATGTCGAAAAACCGACAGACCTTGTTCAACGTTTACCAAGTTACGAGGCGAAAAGGCGGGATTAGCGATATCCTGTTTTTCACATTAAGAATTTAATATATCATTCAGATTTCTCGTTTATCAGACACGTTCCTCCTATTCCTCTTGCTCGATAATTACATTATAACTGTACACGTGGTCTTGATGAGCAGTACTTCTTGTTCATAACTTACCCTATTACTCTACGTTCATGCCTCTAAATTACTAGACTCACATATTCATTGCACGAGTAACGTCAGAAAGACGCGCGACCTCCAAGTTTCTCCCTCTTCCATCCTCCAATACTCTCCAATGTACCGCGCCTAATAACACCCAGCGATTCCACGATCGGCACACGAATAATCCGCGGCTTTCTTTCTGTTTCAGGTGAGTACCAAACATCCAATTCCGGAGCCGCGGTCCCCGGGGAACCGGATCGAATTTCGCATAAGGGACGTAAGTAGGACCGCGATCGCCGTTCGATCCGCAGAATACGGCGGATCGCCGATGCGTAAAGTAATCGGGACGCCCTCGCAAATCCCAGCTCGCTCTCCCGTGCAAGGATTGGCCCGGTGTTCCAGGCCACCCCGCGCGCTTCCAGCCGCCAACCGTGAATCTCCCTATATCCGAATGCAATCTAGAACGCATTTTGCGGCCGTCCTGCAGGACGTATACATCTCCCGGCGTATTATGGAATAGAATGGAAGGAAAACGGGACGCGGAGGCCGAGTGGAAAGAGTAGGCCTCCGAGGCCCATAACCCCATCAGGGCTCGTCCCAAGGGCGGCATAACGCCCCCTACTTGGCCATCGTCTTCGAGCCCGACGGTGGTCCTGCGGTCTCGGCTCGAGCAGTCTTCCTCTTGTTCCTCGTCAGGACTCTTCGGTTCCGCCACCGTCGAAAACCGCCGCCCCCACCTCGTTGGCGGGGATTGAAAAGAGGCCTTAGTTACCCACCAGAGACCCTCCGGCGTACACCGAAGCTCCTGGCGAATGGAATGAATTTTCCTCCCCCCTTCCTTGGGGCGCTCCCCTCGGTGCCTCGTTATTAATTCGCCGTTCCTCGATGTACGCGGGAATTTACCTTTTTTTTTTTGCGTTCTAGACATATGAGGTAAAGATGGTGGACAGTTTTTTTTTGGAGAAAATAAATAAATAAGGGAACTACAAGCTGGGGGATATTGAGGCTCGTTAGTTTGTATAGTGTCGCTCTTCAGCGGCTTAATTGCGAAGTACCGTGCATAGTCCGGTATTGAGAAGTGTCGTAGCGACTGTGGTTAATCAAACCAGTGCGCGATTATTATGATTTTTGTGGATTTTTTTTTATATAATTCGGTAAGGACTTGGTTAAAATGTGAGTATTGGAAGTTTGTATTATTTGCATTAGTAGCAGTAGTTTATTCATTGGTTTTTCTCCCTATGTCAATTATTGCAACAAAAAAATGTCGGGTATTAAATTGTTGGTTGTCCTGGGTGTCAATTGTTAAATCAAATTTTACTTTTAGAACAAAAAAAAGTTTTTCTACCATAAAGTCAACTTAACCTGAGTTATGCACACGAATATGCAAAGAATTCCTTAGAGCGTCAACCACTGATACCTTTATCTTACCGCCACGATTTTCCTCCTCGCGCGAAAATGTAAATCCCCGGTGACAATTTTTGAATTGCCACGACACATCCATCATGCTCGCAGGGCGCTGCCTTCGCCAAAGCGGCTTCTGACGCTCGCGCTGTGGGAACGGTTAAATATTCCATCCGATTTGAAAGCCGGGGATGGCAATAAAGTTGGGTCATTTGTAACGTCCGATCGCGCCGCACAATGTCCCTTCGTCGAAGACTTTCCCGCATTCGGGCATCGGTTTAATCGCGCGAGACTCGAGTGACGTGTTGTCACAACCCCGAAACTCCGTTGTTCGAATTTGGCGCGTCCATCTTCACGCGTCGTACGTCCGTCACGATTGGCGAGGAGGTGCCATTATCAAGACCGCTGTCCAATACGCCGTACCAGAAGCGGTTAAATATTGTATCGGGCTTTAACGTCGCGGCCAGGAATAAAATGGCGAGTTTTATGTCGCGCGGCCAACTCGAAAGTGCACCGAAACGTGCGATTAAAGGAATCGCGGCGAGATTCCTCGATCTCGGCCGGCTCGATTGCTCCTGCAGGACGGGACTGGTGGCGTGGCGTAATCATTTCTGAAACTCCGCGCCACACTGTTTTCTCCTTACGATCGCATAAAAAGCTTTTACCGAGTCCCAAGTAAATTTCCTCCGAGGTGGAAAACGACGAGCTAACGGGGGGTGCTATCGATACCACTCGGGGCTGGACGTCCCCTGAAGTATTCACGATCCACGAAGTGAAACAAAAGGCGGTCCACTACGGCGAGATAAAGACGCGGGGGCCGCCTTTAACTCAGTCTCGCCTCTCCCTCTTCCTTTCGCCCGCTTTCTTACTCTCCAGCGGCTTCCTCGGTGAAGCGAAAGGCATATAGACGGTCGCCTTGGGGCCGCCAAACCCCGATAATGGAGGCCGCTAATAAATTCACCCGTTAATATAAAATAATCGTTAAATGCACTTAGGACATACTTACGGTGCCGCTGGCAACCGAGCGCGCCATCTTTTTTTATCGAGACCACTTCACCCTGCCATTTTCGACCTTCTCCGGTCTTTGGACGGCGCGGAGTACGAAGTTCGCGATGCGGAATAAAATTCCTGGCGGGCATCGGCTGGGAAATTATTTAACGCGCCAAAGTCGAATTTTAGCCGACGAATTATCGCGCTTCTTTGTGGTCTTACGGAGATTTCGCGCGTGTCTTTCGAAGCACAGAGATTCTTCGTATCGGCGATAACAGAAGAAAGTTTGAGCTTCGCTTTTCAAGAAAGATTTCCTGGGAAAATGAGACCAAATTGAAAAATTCGTACTATTGCCAACTCGATGCTTTTTACGGAAATTGTATTTTACCTTTGTGGCTCAAGACGTAGATATTTACATTATTCTTAATGCAATCACTTCGTTCCAACCAGCAGGCGCAACATCTAAACCACCCTTTTTTATAATCAACTACATATACAAACTCCAATACACTTTCTCATTTCACGATAATCCGACAAAGCTCGCTTACTAGTCATAAAGAAAGAAGAACAGCATAAGTAATGAAACCGAAGATTCACCCCCAAATCCATAATTCCACCAAAATTGAACAAAACCAAGAAAGCGTAACTCTATACAATTAATCGCTCAATAACGATACCCGAACCAGCGGCATGTGTTAAAACCAGCATTACTTGAGTCGCGAGATTCGAGACTTCGGTATGTTCAGTGACAAATCCAGGGCTCGTAGGAGGGAGGAAATAAACGAGGACGTATGTACCGCGGAGCACGGCGGGGAGTACGGGAAATTGTTCGCGCTCGTACAGCCCCGAGAATTTTTCCGCCCTTTTTGCGCGAGCGCCGCTCGCGAGGACGGCCACGCGGAAAGTACGCCGGGGGTAGGCGAATTTTCTATTTCCGTTTTGGCAGCCGGGAGCCGGCGCCGGCGGGTTCTGGCTGTACATATCGCGTCGTCGACATGATTAGCGGTCGTGTAAACTGAAATGTTAAGACATGACGGGGCTCCATGGTGACACGGCGTGCTACCAACTCGTCGCAATGTATCAAGGCGTACACGCACCGCTGGCATTAGACGCCGACGCGTTTTGCCCGCGCGCGGACGCTCATAACGACGAGACTTCGAGGGACGAGCGTCTCACCCGTTTCCTGTCCCGTTTCCCCTCCACTCCCTTTTTTGCGCCTGCTTTTATTTCAACCGCGTTTTGCTCGTGGATTAGCGCTGCCCGGACCTGGAAAGGGGACGTGCGTTAACGTTTCTACGCCGAGCCTTGCGACGAATTTTTACGAACGACGTGGACGCATTTGTGGGGTAGGTCGCCTTGCTCGTCATGTTTCCGTTATCGCGATGCGTGCGTGGGGAGTTCCTGGTCACCTCGATGCTAAATCTACCGACCAATTTTTCGGCATATTCGTGTATGTCGTGTATGTACTCGGAGAAAAAGGGTGTTAAGGGAAGATGCGGATAGATCGATAGAGTGAGCGACACTCTGCGGTGTAATTATGAAAAATCTCAAAAAATGAGGGACGGTAATTTTTCTGAAAAACTTTTTGAATCATTTGGGGACATCTTTGGGTACAACTTTTTTGCATCACCACTTGATTTTACTTTTATTGTAATTTATATGCAATATGTTTTTTAATCTTTATCTCTTTCTGGTTTATTGTTTCACTGAGAAATATAAGCAATTTTATTTGTGTGGGAGGATGTATGATAAATTCGTTTTTGCTATTGCATCTTAATATTGCTGTGTATATAATCTACTTGTTGATACACGTTGAGTTTTTATAATGCTTATCCTAAGAAATTCGGAATATTTTTAATATCTCTTATTTTTGTGCAATTTTTCAATTGAATAAGTAAACAATTTAGAATCTTTATCTGGATAAAATTGCTTTATTCGCACACCAAATTATACACATACATATACAATATTATAAAATATACGACTTTCTGCAGAGGAGTTATTTGAACCGTTGTGGTAGAAACTGATATATCGGTGAAATATCCCCCGGTTTATTGATAAAAATTTATCTGAAAACTGACATATACTATTCATTCGTTATCAATCCCTTTATCATTAAGAGTTTTGAATGTATACATATGCCATATATATATACATCGCGCGTTAAAGATTTGCTCCGATAAATCACAAATTATGTTGAATATTTTCCGGTGCACGAAAACTTTCAAATTTGTACTACAACAATTTTATAAATTGCTCCAAAGCCACACCGCAAAAGTGTTCACCGCGATTATTTATTTCAAGGTTGCTAAGGTTAGATACGCAAAAGCGATGGTTACATAAATAATATCGGAACAGGTGCAGATTTATAGTACACGCTAATATCGTTTGCATATACGCGACCATTACGCACGATAAATGCTCTTTCGAAACGTGTACCGGGATTTATCGCGTTCGAGGATTAATCTTAAATAAAGTACTCGCGGAAGTCAGAAGCGATGCAACGCGTATAATTGCCTTATTCCCACCGAATTTACTCGCAGTATCAGCTCCCTGTATGGACAAATTCATTATATAATGATTTAATTCAATGGTTTAATCAAATCAAAAAATTGCACGATTCCTCACCTTCAAGCCTCAGAATACGAACACCAATTTTTATAGCAATTAAATCGTAATTTCTAAATATATATCAGTGGATTCGTGATAATATTCGGTTCGTTATTAAGCTCAAGATCATTTTCAATGCAATTATTGGTTTATCTCTGAACACTATTGTCCCTTTACCGCGCGATTCTTTGGTTCCACGGCACCCAGTGTCGTTGTTGAACAATGAAGGGACTCGGCATTTCCTGCGCGTATCGAGTGACGTTATCCTCGTTGCGATACGCGTTTCAGCGTTATCCTGACGCACCGTTCCGGCTTCTCGGTAATCCTGCGAGGCGTTATTGTGCCGACCGGAAAAGGCGAATGTCGTTCGCAACGTAGGCTGGTACGTAGTGATAGATATCCACGAGTTCGTCAAATGCACAGTAAAATCTCACGGTTCGACGCCCGCATTAGAATTTGCGTAACAACTTTTCTTATAACATCTCTGTCCTGCTATGCACAGATGTCTTATTATTGCTGTTGCTTCCTGTGCATGGAACGCTTACGTTGTTCGAATGTAGAAATTATTCGTAGAGGTTTTAATTAACTTTCGAGAGGACCGAATGTTTAAAAGTGCCGAGAAGCTCTGAGCGCCTTTGATGGGATAGCGATAAGTTCGTGGCGAAGTTGTCGAACAAATTCGCGAACGACACCGAAGTCTAGGACACGATGTTAACGTTCGAAAAGCAGCGTCCTCTCCTTGTCAAGGTTAATCTCCCCGGGGTTTCAAATTGTTCGACGATGACTCAAGTAGGAAAAGCATAATTTAAGGTTTCATAAGTTTACTCCTTTTACCTCCTCCTTATCGATGGGAAGCTCCGCAAGCCAAGTAATTTCCGGACGACGGCGATACGCAGGATCGCTCCGTTAAGAAAGTTTCGACGCGTGTAAGTTACCCATGAATGAAAAAACTCGCTCATTAATTCCGCTTGATTTTAATCAACATTACTAATATTAGTATTACACGACTGTCCTCTTCTTCGCTCCACCATTAATCCTAATACTGGCTAAAATTCGCGAGAAAAAGAGCAGTGAGCATATGCGCGTTTTATCTTCACAGGACACCACAAAGTACGGGTTTCACGGTGGAGAAAACCAAGAAATCTATTTTTCCTCCAGCGACCCAGGATCTTTGATACTCCTCCAAACATTCGCTCGCAGTTACCTCCGTTGCACCTACCCTCGCGCACGCTCATTATTCCCGAGTAATCAAACGGAACAAGTGTGACCGTAGTAATATACCGGGTATCCAAGACAAAAAGGCAAGGACACAGCGGGAGACGTATGGCTAGGAAGGTGGACGGGAGCGGAGAGCGAGAGGGAAGCCCGATTCGCGCCTCATTGCCGTCTAAGCGAGAGCCATATCTCTTTGTGGAAACACGAGCCCATGCATCTCCCGCCTTCACCCTGTTCATCTTCCGCGATCTCCTGGAAGGGCCCCTCTAACGAACTCGACGTCCACTTAGGGGCCCTGAAAGGAGCCTCGTAACGAGCCATGGTACCCCACCCCCGCGAAACTCGAACTCGAGCTCGGCCACTCGCGCCTACGGGACCACTCGCCGCGAGTTCCGCTCGAGTGCGCTCATGCGCCTGTGTGAATCGAAAATGGATGTCAATACTTCGATGCACGCGGCTGGCACCATTATACAGCGCTATACTTCGCTTCCTGCTGTCGGGATATTTGGAAAATATTGCGGCCCTTCGTGCCTTGCCGTAGCGTGAAGATGGAAAGAAAGTATTTTACTGATAAGCACCGATCGAATCTCGCGCGTCACCTCTGCTCTTTCCGCGTGATGTGTATGCTGCGGCTGCGCTGCTTGGGGATCCACCTTAACACTGACCAGGGTAGGCTTTGAAGGGCATCGGTCACCGTATGGTTGGACTGCATTTTCGCGATGTACACCGAGAATGGTGAAAGTATTCGTTTGTCGTGCATTACTGGTGTATTTAAATAATCGCAATACCGAATTTCACTAGGTTAAGATAATATTATTTATTTTCCACTAAAAATGAAGAAAATGGATAATATTATTTATTTTCTACTGAACATATATTTTTATTACCTACTACAAATTCAACATGGACCTTGAGCTTTCTTCACGATATATCTCGCGGACCGAAGTACAGTACGATCAGAGTAATATTACTAAGCCAAAGGTCAAACAGTAGAACGTAGACCAAATGATCTTAGCAGTCGTCGTCGAGACTCACATTTATCAAAAAAATATACACCCGCTATGCCTGCGATCGATAGAGGTGCGAAAAAGGTATTTATACAAATCGAGTCCAACCGCGAGACGTCCTAGAAGTCCATCCTTTTAATCTCCCACGATTTAATGCTCACGAGTTATTCACGCTCCCAGAACGATTTTCGCCCTCTCAGGTGCCAGCGGATTCGCCCTCAGAGATATCGACATCGATTTATGCAGGGGCCCTGTACATTACGCACCGCGGTGACCCAATATTTTAATAAAGTGTATAGCCACCACCCGTAACTAACCGACTAACTCACGGCCGAGGAAAGGCCCAGGGGGTGGGGGCAGAGTCCGTGAGAGGGAGGGAGACAGAGAGGAGATGAACGCCGCGCACCGCCGCATCGTGATGTACGGGCAATCAGCCGCATTAATGCACCGCGTGCGCTGCACGCTCCTATAAACCATATTTATAACACTTCGTACCGTAATATATCCCGGAGCGTTGCGCGGGGTGCATTAGGAGAGAGAGAGAGTGGGGCGGGAGGGGGGAGGAATATAGAAGAAGCGAGTAGAAGGAGAGAGGAAAGGGAGGCCCCACGATCGTACCTAGATGCTGACCGATCGGCAGGGTGTACTGATTATTTGAAAAGCATCGAGATTGCTACAAGGTAGATTCTGTCTCGTTGATTATCGAGGAGCGTAGGACGCTCAGCGGTTACCGAGTTCGGCCCGTATTCGTTAGCGCGGTCTTGTTCCGTCACTTAAAAGTAATGAAATATTAGTTGTAACGCGACCACGCTCGCGCCACCTCGTCGCTGTATTTATGACGCGGCCATCGAGGCGGCGTATCGGGGAGCGTATAAACTGACGGGTATTCGGCCAAGATGCCGTACCGTACGTCGATCCAATTACGCATTAGTACCTGGAAAAATTGACGTTTGTGGCCCCGTTACGTGCTGGCTTTCCTTATATATTACGTGGATACCGGCGAAGAAGCACGGCGTATCGAAAAGTCGCAGCGGGTATGGCGCGGATGCTACCGCGATAGCGCCGTAACGGTAATACCGTCCTATTGCTCCCTATTATATACGACTGGAGAAAAACCGATAAACGTCCCGAGAAGTCCACCGCATATTTCACGATACTCCCTTACGACCGGTGTTACGATCTTAATGTCTCGAGTACCAGCGTTCTTGATCGGCGCCCAGAATCATCGGCCCACGCGACTTTTGATACCTTCATTTGTTCCATTGTTCATTTATTATGCGCCAAGGTGGGAGGAACGATAAACGTCCCGGGAAAGTCCTCTTGCATCGTTTTACGTGCTTTTTGATCCTCTCGATGCGAACCACCGTTCGCTATTAAATTGTCCCTTTCCAAGCCGATGATGCCATTTGGTATCGTCCGTGTAATCTGCTACCACTAATCAAGTACCTCTAAATCGTTTTTCTTCGAAATTTCATTTTGGTACTAAAATATAATGATGTATACATTAGGAACTCTTAATCTACTTGCTCGTGAGATATTTAATACGATTCGCGAATATGGTTTTAGCGAGTAGTTAAGAGGTTTGGAAAAGAATTTGACCGAAGGGCCTAGGTAGCTCAGTGATAGAGCAGTCGTCCGACAAACGAAAGCGTTCGAGTCTCGGTCCAGTTACCCCAGTGTCCGATTTTTTCCTCGCGTTTTTCTCGATGCAGCTTAATTCTCCACCTTATATTATATCATTTCCATTTTTTAAGTAATCCTAAAGTTTAGTAGAAACCTTTAATTAATTTTGGACCACGCATTATGTGATAAAAAATGATCGACTCTCTCACGCGCGATGTCATACCGACGATTAAAATTTAGCTCCACCATAACCAGATAGAGAAACTATTAAAAAGTGCGAGACGTTGACTGCTCGATAAGGACACATTCACGAATTGTTTTTAAAAAATAATAATTTCAACCGAAAATCCGTGTAAGAAAGGCGAACATTTGTCGCGAGAGAACATTCCCAAATATCCCTTCGCATCCAATCTCGCGGTCTTTCCAAACAACATCGCAGATTAACGACCCGTCCGAGGCTGGATATTTCGGGGAGGGAGGAGGGGGTGGGGGCGAAAACTGTGTGTCGGAAGGCACGCTCGGATTTTGCGACCGCGTTGACGCACGCCACAGTCTGATTATAATGGGATACCATGGGGTGGCTATCGTTATAGATACTGCTAATCAGAGCGAATCATGCCGTATCGCGGCCTCGCACTACATCATGCTCGCGGGTCCAGGCTGGGAGAGAAAGAGAAAGAGGGGGCAGGAGGAGGTGGCGGATTTCGCCGTACAGCCGTGCCATTATTATTCATATATTCCGTATCACGTCTGTTCGTACAAACCTACAGCGAGCGGCCGCGAGCCATAACAGCTCGACGTGCACCCCCGTAAATAGCTGCAGGTAACCACTTTGCGCCAACGTTCGGATCCGTACATCCTCCGCAATCCGTTGGAGTATCCAGTTAGGTTATCCCTGTAAGTTTCGTATGACAAAAAAATACTGCTCGACGGTACACGAGCTCTGGTTACCTTTTGGCTAAGGATCTCGATTTGATAGCCGTGGGAGCGGGATCCTAGGATAAACGGTGATAAATCTATGGCCATGCGTTCGTTCTTTTTGCATCTAAGGAGAACTTAGTACAAAAGTGTGTTTAAGCCTTTGCGGCTGAGGAGTTTTGCGAGTGTAGTTCTGGAGAGGTTCTCGTATCTCTTACTTTCGGGTACTTTCAAAGATTTTGATTCTTCGCCTTGGATAATCGCAAACAAAAAGTAATTTTGATTTTGGTAAACGCACATCTAAGTGACTAATCGGAGCAGATATCTATATACCCGCGTTATATTGGTTGATCTTGGTATTGATTGAAATTCACGTAAAACGAGAAGCAAAGAAGTAACGGTTTATAACCTGTAGGTTGCAATTGTAACAACAAAGTATCGCCAAATTGCAAAAAAGAAAAATACCTCATAACGGTATAGGTAACGAAATTACTTTTCCTCACCCGTGCAGCGATATTCGATCTAGTGAATAGAAATGCGATGTCCCTTGTACAGTGGCATTCGGCCGCAAAAGATGAATTTCTCTTAATCCGTGGAACAATATTTAAGATTCCTTGTTTTGCTTCTGTTTTCTCTGTATTTTGTGTAAAACTTTGCACCCTCCGGTTTTTTTCCACAATTCAAGTCTTTATCGTAAAAAACCGCTTATAAATTTATAACTCAAAGTATTGTTTATCCTTGGTCACGGTGGAAGCAGAGTCGTACACCTAATAATATATACATCTATCAGAACAGGAAAATATTCTTTACAGCAGATATTCTCCACATTTTATCACGGTTATTAATTGTTTCCGTTCCTCCTGCATTCGTTTGAGAGATGCGGTATCATAGGTCCGCGAATTCAGGGCGATACTGGAAGGGCTTAGTGTGATTGCGCGATGCGGCGTTTGTACAAGCTCAGAGAGGTCGAATGTGCAGTTCAGGATGCAAGAGGGGGCCGTGCCCATCGGTAATTGCCGCAGAGACTGGCCAGAGCCACGGTTTGCCGGAGTCCAGACCGCCCGCATGATTCTCCTCTCCGCGCCCTCCTTCCTCTCGGTCCTGCCTTTGCCCGCCATCCAGGCTTTCTTTCTCCTCAGTTTCTTCGGCTCTTATTCCCCTATAATTCGCGGGAACGCAGTTACTAATTACGGTTTGCGCAGTCTCCCTCCTTTGGCTCTCAACCGACTACCAAAATTGCTCTTTACGGAATAACCCCTATCTTGTTGCGAAGGGATCGATCTCCCGATATCGTGCGATTTTCGTTTTCGGTGCTCCTTACCTCGGCCGAGCGCAGCTATCTTGGATTATCCGGCCCACTACCACGATCGCTCTTAATTACCCTACGCAGCACACGGATGAAAGGGGTTCGAGGCGATAATTGGTATTGCGCGCGATCGTTCTCTTTAATGGGTGCCCGCTTTCGAGCATAGTTTTTATTCACGCGCATGCGCGGAGTCGGAGCAGATAGGGATAGTAAAAGGCGATGCTTATGCAAGAGAGTATAAGTAGGTCTATGGTAATACGAGGAAACTTAAGTTTGAGTAACCCACGTCTAATCGGTAATGTCTCTGATATAATTACGCGGATATATCTAGGCGGTCGAGGCTGTTTTATATTAATTAACAGGAAAATCAAGAGTAAGATAACCGTGTTATGAAGACAGTACGAGAACAGTAAGGTGCACGGCTAGGCTCTGCTTCTTTAGATTCAAATCATAATCCCCGCGAGAAGCATGTCTCATCGCAAGGCAGCGAAGTAATACAGCAAGGCCGACTCCAACCGACTTTAGTACTCGATGTTCAAAGATAAACGAACACGCAGTCACGCGTATATCGTCCGCTCGGCAACCTTTCTTACCACGCTTCGCTGATGATCCAAGGCAACTCTCCTATCTTGACAGAAAAAGCGTGGTCTTGATACGCGCCAGATTATCGTGCGTTTCGATCGTAATTTTAAATTCGCGTGTACGGCCAGCTTATCTCCGCACGCTCGAGAAAATCTAGCGTTAAATTCGCCTCTGTCCGTCTCCTTATCCGCGGGCTTAGAAGCGCCCGATGGTAGCCGAGCCTTATGAGCGCTCGGCACCGTGACGCCTTCGAACTTTTCCTTACCCTCCGAGATTCTCACGTGCGAGCGGCGTAAGTCACGGGACCCGAGTCCGATCTTCATCAAGCGAGACGTCGGCCGGCACCACCAGGGGTGTAGCTATGCGCGTAAGACGTGTGCGAAGCCATGCAAATTTCTGCGTGGGGGTCTTTGTTGGCCAAGGGATACGCTTCTTTCCGGTCTCGCTTGGAGATAAATAATGGTAACGCGACTCCGCGCGATTCCGTCTACCTTGCGCCAGTCCTGTTTGCATAACCGACCATATTGGCGGACCTGGTGTGGGCCGACCGTGCCGCGGCCACGCGGTTCGTCGAAATAAACCAAACTGACGCATCGTCCTCTCCCATTCCCTCGACTCGAGACTTTTTATTAATTTCTTATTAAACATTCCGGCTGTCATCAAATGTTTTTGGCATAATGCTTTAAGTCATTCGAGAGCGGAGTGTATGTTTTGCTTTTTTGTTCGAGGTAATTTATGTTTATTTTCAGATTATTAAGTGTGAAATGTCGAGTTAAGAAAAATAAGCATTTTGGATACCTTCGTCTTTTTGCTTTTAATCAAGCTTCTAAAGCCGCAGAAGCTGCGCGGGATATTTGTGCTGTGTATGGACAGGGTGTCGTAGCTGAAGGAATCGCGCGTGATGGGTATACCTAGTTCAAAATGGAAATTCGATGAAGCAATTAAAAATTAAAGCAAGTTTTGCACGAAAATCCATATCAAGCCACAAGGAAACTAGTAGAGAAAATGGTATACTCCCACACTGCTATAAGAAGAAGAAACATCTTCGTTTGATGGGATAGGTTTAGAAGTGTGGAACATGGGTTCCTTATACGAAAACTAAAAAAAACAGCGGTAACTCGTCAATCCAGTAAATTGCAAAGACTCAGATGTAAAAATCAATGAGATTATGAACATCGCAAAGACTACGATGCGAAGCTTGTTCTGGATGCCTGAAAATTTGTACGAAACACATATCTGAACCACGAATCTCGTGCTCGATACTTCTTCCTGGATCGTGTCACGTTTTACTCGCTTCGCTATGAGCCGCAATGAGCATTTCTAATCGGACATTTCGTAAGAGGAGCACCAGTGCCTACTTCTGTGCTTTCGACCTGGTCGCTCGTCGCGGCCAACCAAGGATGCGGCCGCGATTATTTTGCATCAAAAGCACGGACGTATTCCCGATACATTGAAGCTCATATCGTCCACTTGGACAGCGCGATTTGGTAATGCGTACCGGTGCAATGGGAATCGATCCTTGAACGCGAGGATTATCGGTCGTTTATGGTCGCTGCGCGGCAAACCGCCGGGAGGTTGAGGCATGTATCGCGATCGGGCAAAAGCATCATCTGTCAATAACTGGGCCGGTAAAAAATGAGGGAAGGATGGAACGAGAAAGAGAGCGAAAGAGAGGGGGGAGAGGGGGGAGGGGTAGGAGAGAAACGTAATGGGCGGTGAGAGCGCTGCTAAATTCTGTCGAACCGCGTGCACTCTCCTACCGATTGGTCGACCATAGTGGCCTGTACGTACGTTTGCGCGCATCCGTACACTCGAAGCCCCGTGCGGATTGGTGTGCCTCAGTGGTTCTCATTTGGTGCTTCGATGCTTCGAAAGGCTAGCTTGTAATTCATAAACAAGTATGATGCGTTCGTCTCAAATGTCCCTTCGCTCTGATAAGGAGCACATGTTAGTTTGGTATATAGCTTTGGTTTCATCGCTCGTGACTAGATCCTGAATCCCGATTTTTCTACAGAAGCAATCCTTGCAAGATCGATACTATTATCCAGATAACTTACTCTTCTGTCGTGATGTTATACTTCTATTTCAGTGTTTCTTGAAATAGACCAGACGTGCCCTTATAATGGATACGTGAAAGAATAAAATATGTTGAAGGAGAGTTATTTTTATTTGGGAATATGAGAGGCTAATTAAGGCATGATTCTCAAAAGTATCACATTTTAGCACTCGCACTCGAGTCGAAACATCGTACAAACTTCTTTTTAGTTGTTTTCATTACATCCATCACATCCAGGACACACAACTGCTCGAGGAGACCATTCTAATAATTACATAGAGTATAATTAATCCGGATATAAATAATGATACTCGATGGATACGTTTTTTTCTTTATACTTTTCCTTAGTTTTTCAAGATTCTTTATAAGCAATCAGCTTATACACACGGGTGTTGCTTAAATTTCGAAAGGGAGATACGGATATTCGGAGTTTGGCTAACACCGATAAACGCGCACGCGGCATTGCACATGAAAACGCATGGAGAGAGATGCAAGGACGGTGCTGCAGCTCGCGGTGCACCGAGGGGTAGTGGAAATTCATGCATTGCGCGTGACGTCACCGCAGGCGGCAGCCATAAAACAGCCCGCGGATTATCGAATGGGGCTTCGCATAAAAATATCCGCCTGTCAATCCGCACCCGCGGTTACCTGCACCCCCACGGACCCCCTGCCTGCGTATGGTATTCCCTGCAGCGTCAGCGAGCCGTGCTACTAGAAGTCCAACTCCAGTTGTGAATTCTAAAGCTGCGCTTTCCCTTTACCCTTTGACACCCTCCAAGCTGAAAACACTTGGTGCGTGCGAAACGAGACACTTGTTTCTCGGTCGTGCTTTCGCGCATTCGCGAGTACGATTTAAACGCACGAGGATTCCTCCGTAATCAATGACTACATTGACCTAAGTGTGTTTTTAATATGGGAGAGTATTGTTTGTGAGTATTGAGTGTTTGTTGATTGTATTGTAACTCGAATGTTTGTTTATTGTCGAGATTTTTAGAATTGTAACTAGATGCTCTTATTTAGGAATTTATTTTCATCCTGCTCTTTTGATTATTTATTGGAATACGTTAGAGTTTTACCATTACGCGTACAACTTTGGTTTTGTTGCTTTTTTATAGGTTGCTTTGGCGGTAAGTAGTAGTTTTTTTAACCTGGGATTCGTATGCTGTCCGAAAGATGGTAGAAAATAGTGGCCAACGATGGACAATACATCGAATCATAAATGTATAACCAGTTTCTTATGGTAAATCCTCGAATTTTGGAAACAAATCCAGCGGAAGCAAGGTTGTACATCTAATATTTGCAAATGAAAGTTACATATTATCGATACTTTATAACATAATTCTGCAACGAACATCGGACCATTTAAGCTCGAGCCCTTTGTTTCGCTCGTCGCAATTGGTACTCGCACACCCTAATATGGAAGGCAGGGTAGTCAAGGCGTCGACTCTTAGCGTTCTAATCCGCTCCCTCGATTCTCCAGCGGCTGATTTATGCCGTGCCTTAAGTCCGCGTTAAACTTTTGGACAAACAAACGTAAGGGCCCTCGGAGAACACGCGCAACATTTTCAATCAGCCGATCCACGTACCCTCGTTATCATCATCCGCGGTAATCGAAGCATTAACGCCGGATGACAAGACGTCAGACCTGGCATATTCCATCAGAAACTTCGTTCCGGAAGGCCGCTCCTCGCGCTAATCGCCCAGAGGGCAATGGAACTCCCTTCGAGCAAGGCAGCTCCGTTTCCCAGCGGTGAGACCACGAGACCTTATTACGATGACTTTTTCCAGCCAGCTTCCTCCTACCGTCCCGCAGCCTCCTCCAGCCAACTTAGTCCGACGATCTTCCCGCCTGCTCGATCGCCTCTTCCCGGGGCTAACGATCACGACATACCGGCGGGGCCAACATTCATGCGTACGACATTAATTCTCGTGAAAACGACGCTACGATCCGCGGCGACGATAATTAACCCATCGTGCCCAGGGGCCTCTCTATATCCGCCATTAGGCCACGCCGTGCCCGAAGAGAGACTTCAAAGCTTCCTCCGTGCTCGCGCGCGCGCGCTGCAAAAACCGCGGGAAATAATACGCGGCCTAAAAGCCAGGGCTGAGTACATAAACAACGCTCCCGTGAGTGGCGCACCGCGCTAATGACCGGGATATTAAATAACGATAATGACGCCGTCAACGCTGGGCCCCTTTTTGCCGACCGCAGTCGCCCACGACGATGGCGCGGTGCTCCCGCCCTGGATGGCGCCGGCCAACCGACGAAATTTCGCAAACTTAATTGACCGAAACGCCGCGGCCGGCCGGTGCGCCCGCGAAATAATCGACTTCCTTTTGCGGACGGCGCGAGAGTACCGTCGCCTCTCCTTTGTCGCGGCTCCTCTTCTTGCCGGCGTGTCGCCAGAGGGACGTGACGGTACGGCGGCATCGATCCCGCTCTAAGTGTACCGCATTCTCAGGAGTGCCCTCTCGATGCCCGACGTCGTTTGCTCCTTTAATTTTCGATCGGGATCGCGACGAGCGCCCTGGCCTAGGGCCGATCGTTTCAGATGGCTCTCGTTTGAGATGGCCGTTCTGCGGTGCGTAAGCTGCATGGAAGAATTCAGGGAGCAGGGATGTTGCGTGTGCGTAGACGTGTCCTCCGTGTAGGCCGGGGCTCGAGTAACACGGTTCTTTATTGGAGCAAAAATTGGAGACGGTCCTGAAGGAGGAAAGTGATTTACGAAGCACGGGGGAACGTGTGTGATTGTTATAAAGGTAGGGCGAGGATGAAGGCTTGCACGGAGGACCGCTGATAACGCAAGTGTACCGGCGCGTTGATTCTCTCTCGTCCTCGTTACAGACAGAAGATCGGAAGTTTTAATATTTTTTAACTGTTTTTCTCCGTTTTTTTAAGTTTTTAAACATGTTTATATGTTCATTTTTATATACTCATTTTATTATTTTGTATCGAAATGAGATTTCCTCTTCGTTGTTTGATCGTAGGATTTTTAAAATATTTATCATGGTTGATTGTCAGCTTTACATGCTTATTTTATACGCTTATTTTTTCATTTTGTATCAAAACGAGGGTTTTGGTTCATTGCTCGATCACAGGACTGAAACTTGTCTTAAAATCATTCACGTGGGTGATTATTAGCGACCTACGCTCTTCCAGCAGTAAGTGGCGAATCTCTACTTAGTCCCACACTGTTTCACGGTAACGTCGGCACAGCGTTAATCGGCGCCCTTTTGTTCTTAGTAGTGGCTGCAATCATGCCGTTACCGCGGGGATAGGGCGAGATGATCGATCGATCGAAACGTATCGCAGAGTGCGGCCAGCGCCTCGTCGCCGTTAATAATTATTTGCGAGGACGGTGCTGCACGCTAAAGAAATTGCGTTATGGATCACGGGTAATTAAGTCAGCCCTCGAACGATGATGCGGATGGTACGCTCCTGGTTGGGTTTTTTTTTTCCTTGGCCAGCCTCGACTTCGCGATATAACGCGAGGGGATATCGTAATTAGAATAATATAGACGTTGGAACGCCCATAGTATCCCATTATGGTACGTTCGCACGGCGATATTCCCGGGTGAGGAATCCGGCGTCTTTTTTGTTGGAAGTTTTGTTTCGATGCCCGTAATTAACCTTCATCAAGGCCACAACGCCGCACAATAAGCAGAGAGCGCGAGTGTGAATAGTGGAATCGACTTCCGACATGATGATACATTTTATACCTTTTTTTTTGTGATTAGACAGCGATATATCGATACTCGATGTCTGAACAACGTCTGAGAGCGTCTGAAAAGCCATCGATGTCTGAATTACGTCTGAAAAGCCAACACACGGACAATAATGTTACACCGCATAAGTTTCAGTTCACGTTTGAAAGATTTAACGGTTAGAAGTTATGTAAACCAGGCGTCGGGTAAAGTTGCTAGCCGAGTCAGCGTATTTTTTAAGTTTACCGATGATTCATTCTGTCTGATTATCTGGCATCGTATTTACATCACTTAGAGATACTCAAGAATTAAAAGCAAGAGGAAGGCTCCAAGAATCTCTCGTTTCCCACTTCCTTCGGTTTATCGCGAAGATTAGCGCGTTATCTACTAGACGAACAATTTTTTAAGTCAATAAACGATGTTTATTTTGTCCAGGAGTAAATCATTACTTTTATTAACAAAAACGACGCTTCGACTCTGCTGTAGAATCCTTATCAAGCTACGATCACAAAACAACTTAAACTTAATAGTATGGCATGAAAAAAGGAGAGTATAATTCGTGCAAACGGAATTGGAATCTATATGTGAAGCAATGAGCCTACATATAATTAGCGAAAATCCAAAATCCTGTTTAGTACTGAGTTGTTCGGACGGACAGATTTGCAGTGTACGTGAGCTATAACCAGTATGACTGTGAGATCCGATACCAGAATTAAAATGGCTACTTACAAGAGTACTCTTTTAATTTGCTTTGAAAAAAAAAAAAATGATTGCCGACGGTAAATCTGTTTGATGAAAATGCTCCGTTAACGCGCGATAAAGGGTCGTTGTTACCCCTGAAATGTCACTCGGGTATCCGTACAAATTCGTTTCGGCCAGCCGATCGTCCAGGCATCGGAATGCCGATAAACTCATGATTACGCCGATGAAAATTACCAGAGCAGCGACACGTTTGCACGGGCGGTATGCAGCGAGAGCTTGATGCGCCAGCGGAGCCAGTTCGTAAAACTCAATGAACTGTCAGTTTTATGCCGGCCGCTGCCACACACCATCGCGGGTATTTAATGTTGCACGTGTAAAGTCGAGCAAACTCGCTAAAAATTACGCGCGTGCGTTCCGCCCCTTTGCGCCCAGCGCTTTGTTCGACGGGAATAGAAATGGATTCGCGCTGGACGCGATTTTAATCCACTTCCTACGCGATTCGCCATTTCGATTCACCGTGCGCGAGATTGTATCTCTTTCGAGATTTTTCGTTTGCAAGAACTCTTTTTTTTTTTACAATGGTCTGAAAAAATAATTTTATCCAGATTAGGAGCTTTTCGATGAATTTATTAAACGACTTATCCGCATTAAGTAGAGAAAAAACGAGGAAAAAATATGAACTTATGGTGCTTAGTAGTATTTAAATGTAAGTAGAAATAACCGAACACTGTATCCTAAGATGATTCTATCCGTCTTACGAGCGGAAGATGGTATTCTTGTTGCTTGATCAAAATTCTAATGCGAATACAGAATAAGGGAAATTGCAAGAGGAAGTGAAGGTTCGAGGAACAGCAATTACCGCTTGTTCTTAAACCGACAGCGAGCAAGGCGGTTAGGAGTACGTATTTTTTTCATTTGCGCCGCGATATGCTGGTGCACCTTCGTTGATCCTCGGCTTATCGCTTACGATTGACGGCACCAGGGATGGAATATAATCGGTCCGGTTCTGTTGGCCTCCCGATTTTCGTTGTTCCCGCATAAGCGCTAGTCTGTGAAGATCTCGAGGCCCCGCCTGGAGCACTGACAATCACCTGTCCGAGCTGGCTCGCGTTGTATCCACCACCGGGCACGTTGCAACTTGCGCGTTGTACAGGTGCACCGCGCACGGTTTATACCTGCTCTGATGGATCAATTGTCCGTGGCTGGAAGCACGGGCCCGGAGCTCGTATAACTTCGTTTATCGCGCGAGAGAGCCCTTCGACCTGGCCGGAAGTTGCTATTCGTCATGGATGGAAATGACGCGCCACGTATCTTTCTCGACGCGCTCGACGATGGCTATCAGCGATCGCCCTCGATAATCGTCGATGAAAACCAGCGTGATATTAACCACCGACAAATTAAATCGATCGTGGCGAAAGTGTGTGATTATCTGCTTTCTTTATTAACGCCCATCTTGCGTTTCCTCCTGATAAGAATCTGAGATAATCCTTAAATATCGAATTGTCACCTTGTATTTGGGCATTTCTTTCCAAAGCGCGAATTGATTCTGTGACTACTGTGGGTGTCGAAAGGCGCTTGAATTTGTGATATCTGACACGTGATGCGTATCGTGAAGAGAGCTTGGTGTTAAAGTTAAATTTGTAATGTATACATTCACAATTAAATGCAGAATAGATGGAAATGAATAATATTGTTTTAGATATATATTAAACGATTAGTCTTTGCGAGCAACGAATGATCCTGGATTAAGTGGATGGAAGTGAAAAAGCTATAGGCAGCTGACGGCGTTTCGAAATGGTTATGAGTTCTCATCAGGTGTATTAACCTCTATAAATATACAATAGCGTTACAAGTCGGTCCAATTTTTATACAAGATGAATAATATACAATACAAATTATAAAAAATGTTTAATAATCAGGAGAATTAAAATAAATAACAATTTAGTTTAGGAATAGTTAGAAATAAATAGTTAAGAGGAAATATGTCTGACATTGTTTTAACGCAGTGGAATTCAGTGTTTCGATTATTTCAATATACTTTCTCAGAAATGCACGCCTAACGAAAGGTTTCATCGTTCTCAGTGCACATCGCGAACGAATTCCTACCGTATAGTGCGGCTGGTGCGTCTCAAAGTCCATTCTGGTCAAAGGCTTAATGATGGAGAAATGTTCAATTTTAAATCATTTTAAAGGCAATCCTGCTTTTCTGCTTGACCAGCAGTTTACCCGGACAGATCTTCGAAAGCGTACGCACCGTTCATTGGCACGGAGATACACTTTTGTTGATATTTATTGCCGCGCACGGGCAAGCTTTAAAAATGTATTTTGATATCAGCGCGGAGAAGGGAGAAGGGAAGGGAGAGAGGGAAATTTGTTCCTATTTGTTTGAAAGCGTTATGCACCTGTCAATGGGTCGGCTGCCATACGTATGTTTGCCCGGAACGAGCGGTCAACACTTTTCTCCGCGTGCATCGCGATCTGTTCCATCCGATCGCGTCAATCACTCAAACTATTCGACGCGCGGGTTATCGATGCACCACCACCACCATAAAACCCCGCCACCCTTGCGAGGCAGCCGGCCGTTTGCACTGTACAGAGACCTCCCACAATTCGACCACGCTTCCCTGACTGACGTTCTCATTATAAATATTGTATTTTATTATTGCAAATGCCGAACGTTGCGCATTAACTCGCTGTTGCGATTTTTAACTCGTATTTCTGGTAAGATTCACTTGGTCAATGCACGATTGATTATACGAACAGTAATAGCCTTGTCCAACGCTTTGGATCCGTTTTTAAACTTAATCAGAATTTCCGACGTTTATGTAGAATTCTCGAGTTTATTAACGCTCGCTGTAAAACTTTTCTCACTTCTCCAAGTTCAGCGTCTTTAACATTAACAAGGCGAAATGGTGATCCAACTTGCGACAGGACAATGTCGTTCGATAAGCCCATTCCATTTTAAGCGGCGTAATGTAGGAAGAGCGTTGCAGCTGCCGCCCCGATAGCGCGGAGGATTTTATTAATTGTAAGCGACAATATTTCTCGAGAGACTTATGCACGCGCCTTTATCGATCGCCATATCTCCATCGAGGACACGCGATTGATTTGCATAGCCCTACCAGGCTCCTCGGCGGACGCACGTGTCTTTTATCGCGAATATTCAGCGATTGACGCCTTGCAAAAATGCGTGCTGCGTGGCAAGGCTGCGCGTGTCGCCGCTCGCGGAGATATCGTAATTCTATTTGCTCAGAGGCCTGACTATCCACGGAAACGTCCTCGCCAGCTCTGAGGCCACCGCTTAAACTCTCAGGCGCGAATGAATTTTGCGCAGGGCTGTTTCTCCGTACGGCAGAGTTCGACGCGAATTACACGTTAACGATGTAGCACTGCGATGTGTCACGGACAATGCTGCTCTCTACGCGAGTACATTGGACTGAAGGTTTTGATGATTGCATTATAATTTCCCTTAAAGATATGATACTTATATACTTTAACTCGAACAATTTACTTTAATAATTGATAATACGATTGACTATGATATATTTTAAAGCACAGTAGGACATACAAACTTGCGTTACGATCTTCCTTGATCGTTCAAATCGCTCTTTGAATATACTATCTGGTTTCATAAGACTTTTTCAGATTTTCGGACTTACAGTACGATGGAAAGTTAAAAAGAGCAGCCGTTATATCTATTCAAACGAAAAGCAACAATTCATACCTGACACTTGCTTATCAAAAACAAAGATCGTATGTTCTGTCTGTATCGTTAACGCTATTATCAATCGTCGTGAAGGTAGAAAACGTGCGAAACAAAACATATGAAATCGATCATTTAATTCAAACTGGGAGAGAGCGAGTCGCTAGAGCTAGCCATTATAGTGGCGCGTCGTTCAAAAAGATCACATCCAGGAAAGCCAGCATAGTAACGCGTCGTTCGGAAAGATGGCATCCGCGAAAGTCACTATAGCGGCGCATCGTCGCTGAAAGGTTAAATCCTCTTCGATTTTAATTGCAGCGAAATACCGTGCCTCGTTAGAGGCGTGCTGCGTTATGAGATTCCGCGATTACTTTTATTGGCCCATATCCCTCTCGGCGGCCCGAAACAAGCCTACGGCGCACGCATTTTCGGCGGGCCCCCTTTGATATTTATCGTACAGAGGTCAGATAAGTGTTTAGACATGCGAGCAAGAACGGCGGGCCGGGCCGGGAATTGAAACCGAAAAATAAAAGGATCCAGATCGCGCAACGTACAAAGTGGTACGCGGTTAAGTATTCAAATTAATACGGCACGCTCGCGATACTCCCGATAACGCGCCGGCCGACTTTGCCGATTCGGCTTATCGAGCTCGTCCGCTCCTCGCGCTGGATACGAATGTTTGCGTGGTTATTCATGAAGCGAGCCGCGATAACGACCGCCTCCTGTCATTCTTTATCGGTGGAGCCACCTTGTCGCCTTGGTTTCTATAATTCCGGCCGGTATCCTGGCCGCTCGCATTGAAACCGGCAGGTAGGTGTTTGTTCAAGTACGCCTCGTCAGGTACACCTTCGTAATTTTTACTTCGCTGGTTATGGTCTACTGGGGAGTAACTGGGGTACTGAGGTCAAATGTCAATGTTTTTTCGAGTACGCCTCGTCAGGTACATTTTTGTAATATTTCCATCGTGGATATGATCTATCAGGGAACAACTGGGATACTGAGGTCGAATGTTTAATGTATTTCAAGTACGTCTCGTGAAGGACACCTTTGTATGTTTTCTTGGTAGGTATGGTCTACTAAGGTAGCAACTGGGGTACTCGGGACAGATGTCAATTTATGTATATAAGTACACTATATTGTTCAAAACTATAGCTTCCTAGGAGAGCGCGCAGTGGGTGACGAATGCAGGAAATTTGTATTATACTTGGTAAATGGATAGATTACAGCTATTAAACGTCAGTACGTAAAACAAGAGATAATTAGATTTAATCGTCTAGGAATATATATATATATAAAAAAAAATATACGGGTTATCAGGAACTATTAAAGATAGAGGAACGTAAAATGCACCAAAAAATAACACAATTCTCAAGATTTTTGTCGCACTTAGTAACAACGCTAGTGTAACAACAACGACTGTTCCGGAGAATTAGTTCTGTGCGTTGGAATTAACAAAGACAGAACATTTACCTCTGGTACGATCAGTTTGAAGAAGCTGGTTGCGGATTCAAAAACAAGCTGAAGAGGCAGAGGGTGACCACGTGTATCAGACGCAAACCTTGAAAAAATCCCAAAAGTATCCACGAGATGTCCACCAAAATCCTTCTATATCAAATGTTCATAAATCTTCGTGAACCAAGTAAAACTTGATACGCTATACTGTTTCTTAATGCCTCGTACCTTCTCTTACACTTACCACTAAACCTATCAGTCACTTTTCAGACATATTTATGTGTACCACATACATCCTTAAAAAAAAAGTCTATCAAGAAGAGATATCAGTAAAGGAATACAGTGATCCATACTTTGCGATAAAATCGTGAAAATTCTCAAAAAATGCTCTTTGCCGAAATACAGCAATTTTTCTAAGAAACGACTTCAATAAGCTCAGTGTTACTATTCTTATCCATAACAAATACCTAAAGTCGCTTCATCCTTCCTCACTTATTCACTGACAACATTAATCACAGCTACTACCGCAATTGCAAATAAATCGAATACCCCAACCAGCAGTACAAGAAATCGGAATACCTCGAGTACAAATATCCCAAATCTCCGATAGCTCCTCTCACGTCCTCCTGGCGTTCCACACGGCGGATCAGCCTCTCGAATCCGACTACAAGTTCAACGCCGCTCTCCCGCAGCCCTGCGGAGCAACGGTAAGTTTTAACGCGCAGCTCTCGAAAATGTTTTGCCTACGATCCAATATCGTAGCGGGTAAATTGCTCCATTTGGAGGGGCGCGAGGCGGGGCGCCTCCGTGGATTTCCTTGTAACCCGTATAGCCTATTTCGGGCTCGCGTATATGACGCCATTCGCGCCAAAGCTGGGAACTAAACGAAGTCGCCCCTCCGCTGGCGCGCGGGGCGCCGCGGGGCGCCGAGGGGGGTGAAGGGTTGCAGGCCCGTGCGCGAGGTTACAAGACGAAATAAATACAATATTATGCAAACGGGCGGGGCTGATCGCGCGCGGCAAAGCCTCGGGAATCTCGGGAATCCCGAATAAATTGACACTAAACGTGGAAGGGTCTCTCCTCCTACGGCGCCCCGGCTCCGTCCTGCTCGCAGCCGGGAGACCCACCTACGCTCCTGGATGGGCGAGAGGGATATATATATATGTGGCCGATACCGTTGCGCGATGGATAGGAACACAGACTTCCACGTCGAAGAGCCGAGTTCAAATCCGGCCCGTTACCTCCGGATTTTTTTCGCCTGACACGTATACCGTTGAGCCGATGGTTTGGAAGAATCCTTAACCCTCCATAATCGACATTTTTATTAGATTTCAATACGCTGACCGTTCTTTAATCTTGCTCTCTATGTAATAGTATGCCTGTGGCCCCTCAAGTAGTTTCGATGTATGCGTATACGTCCAGTACCTAGGCGTGCGAAGAGAAAACAAAATCGTTGGAATGTATGTACACCTAATTCTGTTTTTACACGATAGATACGTTCCGGAAGGAGGTGTGTAAAAAAGTTCGTGTAATAAAATATCTCCAATGTCGCAGTTATAAAAATAAAAGTAAAGCAAAATTTTCTTCTTGGAATTTTGGTCGATCGTTTTAAATCAAAATAAGTCATGTAAAAAAGAACATTTTTTTTCCTAATTCGTGTTAAATCAAAATCGTGTAAAAGAAATTCGTGTAAAAACAGAATTGAGTGTATTTTTTTAGGTTTGTGGTTAAGACATTGTTGTTTTATATAGGTTTTGTTCCTTTTCAAGATAATATTTAGATAGTGCACACGATAATATTTAAAGCGTGCAATGTGGAATATTTAAGTATCAGGTTTAAGTGCTAATGGAAATAATAAGCGATGAATATGACCAATGAATTGTTCGATGGTCAATTAGTTTTTTAAGTGTACAACGGTGGAAAGAAATGGCGGTTCAATTAGGACAATACGCGCGAAGGGGATGTTAATTTAGAGTTATTGAAGTTTATAACAGACTCGTGCAGAAAAAGATATTGTTTCATTTGCGGACATGAATAAACAATGAGTATATAAGTTGGAAATGACAAAAAAGTATTATTTCAAAAAATATGATTGTCATATAATATTTTCACAATACCCGTAGTTTGAGTAGAAGAACAAATTTTAATTCAGTAAGAAAATAACGAAAAGGACATTGCAAATTTTAATAATATTTAATGAGCAGAGGTTCGAAATCTTACTTAAAAAAAAATAACTATTAGAGTATTTGCATGTAGATTTATAACGTAAAAGTACAAAATTTATGTAAATCTCGATGTAGCCTTTTAGTTTTACATTTAAACAACCCCGGAAACAAAATAATCCAATTGACATACTGTTTTTACAAAAAGCGGGCATATTATAAACGTACTTTTGTGGAAAAAGATTTTGTAGAAAATACAAAAGGTTGCAACAATTCGACACTGACAGAAAACCTTTAACAATTCTCCCTGAGTTATTGAACTGGAAAATTATATTTTCCGACAAAGACATACATTATAAGGGTTTAAAGCTAAAATGTGATGCGTTCATTTGCATTACTAAACACCATAATCCCTTGAAGTTTTAGGTCAATACACATCTCTACACGTGACTCAATCAACCATACTTGTTATTACAAAATTAAGCGATTTTCTCGGAAGAGTTACAAGGTCGGTATCGAGGGTGTGTGACTATCAAAGTATTGCCATTGTAAATGTCACGCAATTGGCAAAAAATTTACGAGTGGAATAAGGAAAAATCAACCATGATTCGATAACTTCCTGAAATTTTGAAGTCCGTCTCCCGATGCTGAATATGAGCCAGTCCGGCGAGGTGGTTTTCGTGAAAAATATCGCTCGTTTTACAGGCGGCAGAAGCGGGGCTACGTTAGAGGTGGGGGTTGTATTTAATTAAACCTGCAGGGGCTGCCTGATCGAGCATCAATACCCAGTGGTTCTCCGACCTACCTTAAACGGCTCCGTCGATATTTTATACCCGTTTGCACGCTTTGAATTTAACCTCGCAATACAAAAAACTTTGATCGTCATTCCTTGCATGTTCGGTTTTGCCTAGTTATTTTTTTAGAAACCGTTATCGATTAATAATTTACGCGCTTTGAAAGAGGGCGCATGACACGTGATTGAGAAAAAATCAGTCGGTAATGGAACTTTCGAGCAACAACTGCATGGAATTTGAGATTTTCTCGCTGCAAACTACTTGCAGCGCAGTAAGACTGCGGGTGCAACTGCAGCGAGATAATTAATTGCACTGCGCCTCTACTACCACGAATTATGGCCAACATAAACCTATATTCTGCGAAGACCGATGCGCGAAGATTGCGCGGAGCTCGTTCGAACATCGTCTACGGCCGGCTTTAGATCTTACAAATTCCCTAACCTTCCTTATAAAATGCTCAGAAGCAAAGATAATAAAAATACGTTCGATTATATATTCCTAGACTCTACGGATCGGTAAAATGAAACACTGGGAACTATTTAAAAGAGTGAACACGAATAAATTGAAAATCACGAAAACCTACATGCTTGAAGAAATAATATCTAAAAACCTATGCAGGAATTCTGAAAAGGGTCAAAAGTCATGTGAACGGAGTATAAGTTAATGTTCTGAAGAAAAAACGTGGAAAGATAAATTCAGTAGGTTTCTATAATGAAAATGATTTGGACTAAATTTATCAATTGTGCTGGGTATTAATCGTATCGGTGCGGACAGAACGTGGAATGAGAACCGAATACGAAAATCCTGTCGGCGGGATGTACGGAGGTTTGCGAGGCCTTATTAGCGATTTAGGGTGGCCTGCCCCTTTTGGTATTGGTTGGAGCCTCCCAATCCTGGGAATTAAAAATCGCTAAATTCGGTTACACAGCCGCCACCTTCCGTTTCATCTTGCACTCCGCCCTTCATCCGGCCAACCCCCGAGTCAATCGACTTGACGGATTTCGCGGAATTAAAAACTAAAGAGAGAGATAAAAGTACGCGAGAGTTTCGCCTATCGAGGGTGAAAATGTCGGTGAAACGTCTTACTGGTAATTTCGACGTCACTCCGTTTTCCTGCGTCATCGAAAGGCGTTCGTTTCTGGGTAATTTAACACGTTGAGTGTCAGGTTGGTTATCGATGTTCGATGTGAGATATAACGGACAATATGACGGTATTAAAAATTTAAAAATACACACAAATCCAACGGACGAAGAAAGTTTTTAAACCATTCTAGCATTTTTTTCTAACAGGCAGTAAGCGTGTAGGTATATTTTACCCCATGAATTACTTTTCTATGAAAGTTTGTATTCCCATAAGCAGCAAGATGTATCATTGAAGGTACAAAATGTGGATTGACATTTACTTAAAGTCTACTCATGCGTACCTCATAACAACACGTGATGTTTATTATTAATCCCTCGCTCGGTTTGTTGCCGAGCAGGAAGCTAAGACCGATACACTCGGTTCTCAGCCCCTTATATACCACGAGTATTGGCTAAAGTCATTCTTTCATTTGAGTCTATCATTCGCTAGTTAAAGATGAGTTTTGCAGGACATCGTACATCGTAACTTCCACTGCTGTTTGCAAAGAAAATCGAAACGCCTTTAATTTAGCACAGCCCAATGAATTTTCAAGACTTCTGAACAAGAATAAGCATGACATTCCTCGCGCCGACCTCGGAAGATATACACATGACGCTTTTCGATGCAAAACCGAATCAGCGCTTTGGCTTTGCGTGCCGCTCGAACCGTGTTAATCGGGCAATTCCTTGCCACGAGTGGAATCAAGGTTTCGCCTGCGAGTGAAAAAAAAACGAGGTTCGATTCATCCATCGGTGCAGGATTATTTTTCGCTGGTAAAGCCTCGTGGTCGCGTCCGCGGGGACGAACTTTCTAGTTGGCCGAATCGAAGCGGCCCGTAAGGGGACCAAACCGTAACGAGGCACGTGGGTGCAACGCCGCGGATATTATTCGCCTCTCGCGCTTCCCCGCCACAGCCACCGGCCGGATTCTCTTTTGGGTACGTTAATTCCATGCATTTAAATTGTCATTAGCCATGGAACAAAGTGCTGCCGCCGTTCACGGTATCGCCCTTTTTTTCGAATCTGCCCGTTTTTCTCCTTTTTTTTTTTTATAAATCTCTCTTCCTCGAAGACGTGACGCTCGGCAAGTTACATTCAGTTTGCGCTCAATCTTTCGCCTTATTTGATTTCTAAATAATGGCTATGTTAGCAGGAAATTTCTAACTTCATTAATATATCCTTGATTTATTTATTACGCCACACAATCGTAGCTAAAAGTCTTTTATTCCACACACGATCTCGATTTTCATCGATTAAACTTTAACTCCAAAGGACTAGGTGGAGAATTCAATAAATGTGTGCGAAAAGATGCTCGATACTGATCATACCCTGTGTTTATAATGTCTATTTTGTTTGTAAAGTGTGTATGCGTAATAATGTAAGCAATCCTTTACTAGAAATAATTTATTTTCTTTTCTCAATTTGCTTTAAAAGAAATATTATGTTTATTACAAACGCTGATACGCTACCAATGATTTTAATATAAAACAAGGACGAGGGTCTTGAGCGTTTCTCGTAAGTATATAATAATCTATATCTAGTATATAATAACAATGAATAATAAAACAACAATTCTAATTTAGGATTGATCGTTTGAAAAACAATTATTTTTAGTGCTGTTTCGGAACGAGTTGAATTTTTTTTTATGTACATACGCTTGACGAAAAAAAAAGCGATCGTTACTCGTTTAAAGACGGTAAGTACTTGATCGATTTCTTATGTAAAATTCTGAATATTAATTATTATCGCGTAATTCTTCTTCGTTTTCTTTATTTTCAACATCAACTTCCAGAGTTGATTTATACTAGAATCCAATATTTAGGAAAAACTTCTAACTTCGAACGATTTATTTTTTTCTCGACGCTCCGTTTTATATATCCCTTTAACGATTAAGCGATACTGCCACAGTGATACTCGGTGGACAACTCATTTTCATAGCTGTTTCCAAGATTCTCCTTCACATTCCTCAGTTTATAACTCTTACAAGTGTCTACATACTTGGATACCATGCCCATAAGCTTCGTCTCAGACCTTTCCTAAGGCTTAAGACCCGGTGGTTAGTATTCGTACGCACACCCTGCCATTTAATTTCTTCTCGATCACGCTGGCTTCCCGCCGGTCTCATCGTTAAGCAATGCCGGCTACGCTGATCGCCATTGGGAAGGTGGAAGGGCGAAAAAAGGTGGCGCGAAAGTTATGAAGAATGGCGACACTCAATCACGGCGAAGACAACCGCCTGGGAGCCGAGCGTCCGAAACAATACGAAACAAACGGCCTCCGGGGGCGGATATTAGTTTTTCGATTTCTCCAGCCCCAATCGAGGACTCCACTTCCACCCCCCCCCCCCTCTCCCCTTTACCACCCCCCACGTTATTTTTCTCAGTCATATCCCCAGCTGCGCATTTATCACTTTTAAACGAGCATGGAGGAGCAGGCGAAGCGGGCGCTCTCCTCTTCTTCGGTCGTTCTTCTCTCCCCCCGGCCAACCGCCCACACCCGCCTTCCCTCTCTTTTTCTCTTTTTTTTTATCACGGAGCACCGGATGCAAAAAAGCAGAGGGCTCTTCGAGAGCCAGCACGGAGACGGGTTCTCCAGTGGCACCTCGGAGGGCCATAATTCTGCCACATGGAATTTCCCCCTCTTGATGGCCGTGGTCGGCGGCCCTGCATCCTATGCTTCACTCCGCTCCATTCTACGCCGCTTGAGAAGTAGGTGCGCCCAAATACAGTGGCCCGTGTCTTTTCAATTCGTCTCTGCCGTTGCGAGATTCGATTTACGAGCAGCGCGTCCCGTTTTCATGCGCCTCAAGGCGAAAGAAAAACAGTGGGGAGGGCCAGGGGGGAGGCTCGTCATTTTTTGACCATGTATCTTAGTGTTTTTTAACGTTGATAAGGTCAGTTGTACGTTGGGGAAGACGAGTTACTCGATGAATGGTAATTAAAGGAATGTCACGATATTTGACATTGGAATCTGGCCTTTAATTAGAGTCGAGGACGTATTAACACTAAACCTGCCAACCGCTTTGTGGATATATTTATGTACACCGCGTGTATCCTTGAAGAAAAAAGCTATTAAGAACAGATATCGATGGATCAATGGAATGATTCATGCTCTGTGGTGGAATTATGGAAAATCTCGAAAAATGTCTTCTTATGAGGTACAGCAATTTTTCTAAGAAATGACTCACCGGTCATTTTAACCGCATTGGTAGATTAGTAATAACTTGGGTCATTTTTAACTTACTTAAGGTACAAAAGAGACAGATAAGAGAAGCCCCCATTTTTTACGCATATATCTGGGCATTCATTAAGGTAGTAGGTGCCTTATGCAGATACTTGGTGACCTAGTCGTGATGCGAAAGGAACGGAGAGAAGGAAGGCGTCGTATTTACACTCGTACAAATCTGAATTTAACAAAACTTTCCACTTGAAGCAATTACTATTCAGAAAAGGGCATAAAGCACAAAATAATGAGGCAGAAGAAATATAGGGAATGCATTAATATTTAGAGATAAAGTTTAGATTCTTATTTAGGTATTTTCATCCATCAAATATTATAGCAATATAATATTAATACATTTTTAAAATACTTCATTTGTAAAGTGTGGGTAGTAACGTTAAAGTTCCTGGATTTTTGATTTTTAATACCTTATCTGATGTTAATGTATTATTGTATATTATCTCAGAGGGAGTACTAGTGCGTAACGTAGATATATATGCATTATATACTAATTATATATATAACTATTAAAATATGTTAACGATATATTGAATACACTGTATCAAAAGATCCAAAAAATGACAAATTATACTTATTACATAATGCCGTGCCTAATATTGTAATTATCATATTTCACGATAATTACAATATTAAGGCACAGCATTATTTAATAAGTATAATTTGTCATTTAAAATAATTAAATAATAATCAACTTATTAATTTTATGTATTTGACTTATATGTAGTTTCACCAAATTCAGTTTCTCGTGTAAACATCATTTGATAATTATGTAAAATTTGTAAATTATTCATAATTATAACGCAAATTAGTTATGCAACATTCTCTAAATGATTTTTGTCTTCGATACCTTGTTTTATCCCAATATTAGCATACTATAATAAATTCTGATATCGTCGCCCAGGGCAATACTTGCTATTGAATCATTACTATCATTGTCTGAGTCCTTATGGTTTATACTTTACGATTCATTTTCCACTGTTTTTTATTTCCTTCTTTTTTGTTCAGATCAATACTCCATTATTAACATCGTAAAAAACATAAGTTCCACAATATCGTACACCAAAATCATATCACGGTATTTCAGCGGTATAAAATTGTACAAATCAAAACCTGTTACGTAATTCTATTTTAATTTATTAATTAATTTAATTTATAACGTGCGTGTATCGCCCTTCTGTATTTTAATACAAAAAACAGAAGATAAATTAAAGTCATTTAAGGTCAAGCGGATAAACATCATCGTCTAACTCAGACTATAAAATTCGAGGAGCCGCATTGTTTACTTAAATGCTTCCTACGATAAAATGCAATTAAGATCCTCGTTTTGCAGGGCGTTCGTCGATCTGTACTTTTATAACATTTTTATAACTCATCAATTAGTAATACTTGTTACACTCTGTACACGCCAAAAGCATTTTACAGATCGCAAAAGCTATGGGAAAATTGACGTTTTTTCGTTTTCTTTACTTGGCGCCCGGAGGTCATCCGTTTTGTTTGCACCCAAGTCGCGTGCACTTTGGCTTATTAAGGGCTGATTCACCCTCACCACTATCTCCTACCGATAAACCTCGTCCTCTGTGCCGTCCCACAACCCACGTACATCACTGACAGTGGCCCTAGGGAATGAGTTATGCGCCCCTCAAACGTACGGCCCTGCGTCGTACCGTCTACCCGATCTCATCCTACGTTTTACCCTCTGTCAGCAGCTTGGATACATGCCGCTGTTTTCGATATATATATCAAGATCTGTCTGAGGTTTCCCGGTCGAAAATTTGTTGTCCCCCCGAGCATTATAATTCTCTTCGGATAAGAGCGTCATTTCAAATTTTATCCTTAACAACATTTATACGTGACTCGGTCTATGATTACGTCACTTTAATGTTGTCAGGCGTGGGATCACCTTGGAGATAAATAACTGTTAAATTGATAGTTTGAATAGAAAATGATGAAAATCACATGTTAATGTACCGAGGATTGACAAAAGTGTTTCGAAAGTAATGGATTACTAATTCTTCTTCATATTTAGAAAGTTTTGTGTACTTTAGTTACAATGCGGAAAGTAGCTGTTGATATCGATCTTTTTAGAATTTATCTTCGTATTAGAAATAAAGGTATTATTCGTGTGAAGAGGTCCGTTTAAATAAATATTTATTCAAGCAACGTATATTTATATTTGTATCTTTAATTATTTTGAATACTAAATAATAAACTTCAGATTGATCTTGTTGTCCAGAATTTGTTTATGTAGAATTGCAGTAAGAGGATTTAAGATGGAACTTAATGCACTTGCTTACGGAAGAAACCCAAAAATATTAGGCCCGTTGGATGTACATTATTGAACAAGATTGTACCACATTAGTGCAAGGATCGCGACGTTGGAGGTTACGAGTTAATTATCCAGAAGGATGTTGCAGAATTTACTTGAATGGAAGATGAAAAAGACTATGATATGCAGCAAATTTGAGTCCCAGCGCGCAAGATCCCGTCCGTAGTCTTGAAATCAGGGGATCACTGGATCTGTTTGCAGGGGACGGTCACTTATTAATGCGGGCGCAGGGCCAAGGTAATTCCCTAGGCGGGTTGCAGCTTAGGAAGGACTTAGCCGATATTTGGATCCTCGCTAATACCAGGCGTATACTTAGAATCTGTTCTCGTTGAAGAGTCCCGTTGAGTGGCTACTGCTACTAAGCGGTTGGATCCTGACGCAGCTAAGCGTATGTCAAGGTTCTTAACATTCGTTAGATCTAAACTTCAACTAATCTTGGAAAAATGGCACAAACGATTTGTCACTCGGAGTTTGCACAATTACATATTCACTTGTAACAGATAAACAAGCAGAACAGTTCCGTACTGTATTAAAACCGGAATAGACAGTTTCTTACATCAGAGTACGATTACTCGCGCTCCTCTAATGCAATGAAAAACAAATATTCGGCCAGTGTTTAATAGTACAAATGCATAAACATGAAAAAAACGCGATGCCTTGAAAATTCGTGGATGAAAGTGCGAAGAGATTTTCAAGGCAGATTTTTAAATCTGCAAATAAAGAAAGAAGGTGAAACTGATAGGATTATTAATTCGGTATTATAACTTACGCCTTATAATTGCAAGTAAACAAACGAAAGTGGGAGGCGTTCTTTCAAAGATGCTGGGCTGAAAAGGCTAAGGTTCAGGGACGTACGAATGATCATCCAGTTTAATGCGAGTTGCCTTGGGGCCAGCAGCCAGATCCCCGTTAACATAATCACTGATAATAATCGAGGCGCTTATAAAAACGGGAAAGTTTTCTCGGTCCCCCTTCTAAGATGCCACCTTCCAAGACGTCAGGGTTTTCTCCATGGTTCCCGTTGAGAAGTCGGTTTACCGCCCCCGGGGGTGGTTAGCGGGTCTAGTTAAGGGGCGTCTTAATTACCCACCGTAATGAACACCTTGTCGTAAAAACTTGTGCCGGTTTAATTATTTCAGCCGGCGCCTACCCGATCTCCTTGCTCGGTTACCCTCCTTTTCAGGCCTCGCTCTCGGTTTCCCTCAAAACTAAACGGAGCTGACGAACGCAGATGGGAGATTTCTTTTTTGATTATCGTACATGCCACCTCCTACCCCGCTTTTCCTCGGCGCAGTTTAGTCGGAAAAATTCAATTTGCCACATTTAACGCTTCGTTACGCGATCTTTTTGCCCGACGAAGACGGTGATGGCCGAATATCAAATTCTGCGAAGACACATATGTAAGATGGATATTTTTAAATGTTAATCAAAACGCATGTTTTAATATTATAGGATATTATTTGACGTGAAAAGTAATTTGGTGTCTTTTTTTTAAACATTAAAGGTTTATTTATAAATGAATGTAATGTATATTTGATTTTAGAAACGATTGTCATTGTTTTTGACAACTTTGGTTATTATCATTTCACGCGTTCACAGTTAGTAATGAAGGTTCTATTTTGCGTTTTATAAGTTATTGAAAGGTAGGCAAAGTGTATGCTGTGCGCATGATAGTCTTTAGGAAAGAAGTATTTTCGTATTTATCGTAATAATCGATACAAACTTTTAATGATAAAGTGATATTTAATATCAATGCAGATTTACAGAATACATATTGAAAGAAGACGTTTCAACAACTTGTTATTTTTCTACATTCAGTATGATATTTCATTATGTATAAGATACGATACGAAATTTAGACGAGAACGTGGCACGCAAAAAGAACTTCTGTCGCAATTATTTTATACAACAAAGTTCAGAGTTTTTTCTCTATATCGTTTCATTGTTTTAATTTTTCCTTTTGAAAGGAAAACCAAATTTGGGAATCTAATAAAAAGCAGAGACAATATCATTTCTTCAAATATCAGTATACACGAAGAGATCTATACAAATCATTAACACTAAACCTAGCAGCCACTTTCTTGACATATTCATGTATACTCCGTTTATCCTTAAACAAAAAGCTGTTAAGACCTCATACCAATAGATCGCTAGAACGCATCACATTCTGCGGGTAGAATCATCAAAAATCTCAAAAAATGCTCGATTACGAAGTACAACGATTTAAAAAAAAAGACTCATTGCAACCGCTTTGCCAATTAGTCGATCGTTACTCGCATTTCTTGGACATCAATACGGACCCCGATCGATCCAAGACGCAGTCACGGATATCGACCCGAGTACCCTGTCGTAGTCAGTAGCGTGAATACCGTGTAAAGTCATCGGCGTGCAGGCGCGAAAAACGCAATAACGGACGGCGTACCCATCTACGACGGCGTCGAATCCAATTACACCCCCTTGGATAGCAATACTTTTTAAGGGTGCGTCTGCAACGAGAGAACACGGAAAAGGCCGGTACAACCGGCGTTGTGGCACCGGTTTGTCGTCTCTCGCTTCTATAAATTCGCGGGAATTAAACGAAAGAATGCGGTCTGCCTCGACGTACGAGCTGCCCACCCTGCGGCCCTTAACTCCAACCCCTCCGGCTCTCCTTTCTCGCTCCCGCGATTTCTCTTCCCGGATCGCTCTTACTCTCTCGCTCGTTACCGGAGGCTCATTTTTGGGGGTTCGTTGGATTTTTAATTAAGGGCGCGGCGGTGACTCCCACGCCAAGAATGCGCGGTATCGCGCGAGATATTTCGTCGAAAAACTTCCCGTCCGCTATTCCTCTGAGGGTTCTTCGACCTGGCTGCTGCGTTATTTGATATTATGAATCGTTAATTTATAGGAATCGATACTTGCTCGAGTTCGAATTTGATGTGGAAAATCTTCGTATTCCAGGCGCATATAAAAGAAGTACGAGTAATTTTATTTGTAATGGGTGTTATCTCGTTTAAAGAAGGGGAAGGATGAAGTCGAAGAGCATTGTGAACTTTTGTGGAAAGTTTTATCATAAAAGTTGTATAAAAACATGCACATGGAGGAATAATATTGATAATGAAAAAATATTCCTGAAGTTCTTATTTTAAATATATAGGTACGGAAATGTATGTTTATATGTGCATTATATACCTCTATATTTATTGTATTCGGTAAGTTTCATTAGTTCTCTAATACTCTGTCATTATATTGTCTAAAAAATTTATATTTGTTTCAGGTCTACTTCGTTAAATTCTGTGAACACCTAAACTTAATGTAAGGGAGTATCTATTTTTTGAAAATATAATGGTTATAAAATATCGAGTAATACTATTATTTTCTTGTTTCAGTGCAAATATGTCCTTTTACATATATCTGCTTTCCTATTTCCACTATCATATTTTCTCTTTTTGGTTAATTGACATATGCCTCAAGAGAGTGTTATAAATATTTCTTTATCGTTTTAAGTCAAACACGTTGACAACTTACTCTTGTGTTTATAAACTTACCTTCTAGTCATAGATTAGTTTTGTATAAGCTTCTTTGAATATGTAAAATAAGTATAAACACCGTGTATAAGTGATACTTAAGTTGAGGAAGTTAAATTATTTTAACATCCTCAATACAAATCAAGCATCTATTATATTTCAACGTCTTATAATATATCGAAGAAGTAAAACACCTATCTTCCTCGCGTGTATCGTAACATAAATCAATTAACCAAACATTCTTTTTTCTATCAATATGTAATAACAACCATTACATGGTATACGTCCCACGCTGAACTTTCCATTCACGCTGCTCAGAATTTTCCTTGCAAACCGAAAAATTAAAAAGCAATCGATTCTTACCAACTATAAAAATCGTAAAACATACGTTATAAGCAACTTCTAATAGCGTCGCAATATACACCCCGCATGGCTTGAACGAAAATCAAAAATAAATCCGAAAGTAAAACAAAATCGATCTAGCACGAAACGCGTTAAGAGCGAAAATTTTTAGAGCACGACAGTAAGGTACACCAAAATCATAATTTACAAGTATCATCCAAAACATAAAGAAATGGTAAGCTATGCCCAACGTTTGAAGTGAGAATTTCGTTGTTTTCACCGGGGATCAAAGTGTGGCGAGAAATCAATTTTTAAGACCGAAGATGTCGAGCGGATGTTCCGGACTCCACTAAGGGGCGATGCCCTCCTTCGACCGAGAGCACGGCGGAGAGGGTAGTTTTGATTTATGGAAAGCGGCCGGCAGATTTACGAATATCAAATTCACGTTTAAGGGCGTCGACTGTGCCACCAGCAGGGGCTGAAAGGGGGCTGCAGTGCCACAGAGGGTCGGGCCACCTCTCGTGTGCGTATATGGCCGAAGGATTTACCGTGATGTAGCCCGGGCCGAACGTTGCGCATAACTTTCACGCAAGGTGAGGGAGTTCTTATAGGACCTTCAACCTTCCACGGAATTTCTGACTGCACTCTTCCCCTACCTTCGACGCCGTTGAAACAAGTTTCTAATTAGGTAGAACCCGGCTCTGTGTGCGTCCACGAAAACTTTAGCCTGTCTTCTCGTATCTTTATTAGCTCGGCAAAGACGAATCTCCGATAGCGGCTACGATCAACTTCGGAGGATCGAGGATAAAGAGGAACGAAATGAGCAGGGTCTAAGATGGGAAGATTAAAGGACACATATTAAACTCGGTGGACTCTTGGCAGGCGGATGGTTTTGCAGGAGGTTTGGGTAGCTGATGGGAAAAACGCAAGCTGAAAACTTTTGACAAGAATATTATTTCAAGACTGCTATTCACGTCGATAGTTAACTATTTCCTCTGGAGTTGACGTATTATCGTGTATCAAAGGGCTACTGTATTTATAATTATCGAGTGAGCTATGGATAACTACATTTCCTTGTTTTTAATTTTTGATATAGAGTTGAAAAATGGTTGACATTAAGGCTATGGGCAGAGAGTTAAATTATAGAAGTAAAGTAGGATAAGGAGGATTGATTTTTAATGTAACTATATTTTGCAATATAACCTTTGCCTTGTAATAGCAGCCTGCAAGAGCCTGAAATACAATTACTACGATGAACGTAAATTGAAAAAAATGCATCGTTCATCATCCAACAATAGATTCAATCCATGTCTTCTTATTTAAATTAAATCTCTCAAAAATCCACTTTGAATTTTCAATTAATATCCTAATCAATACGTCTTTGCTGTAAACAACTTCCTTCTTCTTTTCAAATTAAAAGCAATATTTAGCTATCGCGCACATAATATTCGGGCAACACGTTAATGAACGTGTTGATACGATGCGCTTTTTCTCGAAAGCGCAAGGTAGACGTCCGACAGAAGAAGGCTGCACTTGGTATACACGATGAGAGTGCAAATTCCGTCCACGTGAAACCTCGCGGGTCAGGAAGTAACGTGACGAATAAATCATTCGGGGCACTCCGCGGCCCTAAGAGGCAAGCCAGCCAGGGGATACCCTCGTGTTTATGTGCCAGAATAGACATATTTTAGATGCGCTTTTAAATATTAAAGTACGAGGGAGTGTAGATGCTTGACGCTATCTTCATTTCGTCATACCCAATTCTCGCATAAAGCATACTAATGTGCCAGGTTTGTGCTGCCGGGAAACATAACTTGGCAGCTACCACGCGTGACCCTAAAAACTCTTGCGCTTATAATAATACAGGGCTCCATTAAATATTCCTCCCGTCTCCTCGGTATAAAATTTGAATCCGCCTTAGGACGACGTCTGCACGAACATTCAATTAGGTTGTATGGAAATTTCAAAAGGAGAAACATCTCATGTTTTATACAAGCAATAAATACTCTCTTCGTACACCGTGTCATCATTTTCACAATAGTCGTAGTTCTCGCGGTAAAATAAAAAATTAGCTTTCTATGGCTGCTTTGAATAATTTTTAATATGGATAATCAAGATATATTGTACTGCGTGCAATGTCTCATTTTAATGAGACACGTTTTCTCTCGACGTAAAATCAGAGATCAATTTTGGTTAAGGGATTAACCCTTAACGTAAATATACATAATTTATCCCTTTAAGCGACTATTTCAATGTTTAAATGGTCTCTTGTACACAAAACGGTCTGTTGCCTTCAGAGTATACTCTTTGATCCCTTAAAATTACACGATAAAATAAAATAATAATATTAGAAGCACGCATACGAGATTATCAACCAAGCTGATGCAAAATAAGATGTTCAATATATATACATTAAATTAATGTTTTTAATCTCCATGACAAGGATGTATTATGAAAAAATAAATTCATTAATAAACCGAATTAAGGAAGGAGATACGAGCAGGCGATCAATGTTGCAATCTAGACAAAGGTCGTATAACGGGGTTTATGAGAAAAATTGTTTATACGTACACGTTAAATTTCCTCTTTTTCGCGGGGAGCAGCGCAAGATAATTCCTGCTCTCCTCAGATGTTCACTTCAATCTCTTGGCGAATATTTGAAGAGGCCAGATCAAAGCTCGTCTGGTCAATTTCATCAACATTTGAATACGACCGTTTCTGTCGTCTCCCTCTCTCCCGACCTCGTGCTCTCCTCCTTTCTCCCGCCCATCGCCTCTTTTCTCCTCTTTCTCTCACTCCGCTCTCGGATTCACCGAAACAACCCCCAGCCCTTTGGAGCTCTTTGCACGGCGGACAGGCAGTCGGCGAAAAGAGCCGGAGAGCGCGAGAGAAAGCAAGAAAGAGGGTGGAAACTTTTGAAAAGTGTTGGGTAAAATGAGAAGCGTTAGACGAATGCGCCGATAACGCGAAACTTGAACATTCCAAAAGACATCCCAGCCTGATGCAATGCTCTTTTCGCGAGGTTCCCCGGACTTTCAAACGAGAAATTCTACGGGCGAATCCTATTTGCCGGATTGAGTCTCTTTGAGAAAACGCCATCATTTATCGGGCTAGAGATAGTCAATAATCCTTATACCCGAATAATTAATCAGTTAAGTAACTTAGACGCGGTACTTGAGGATTTTGGTTAACAATTTCTAAGAAGTTCGATCATAGTATAGTTCGATCATAGTTCGATCATATATAGAAATATTTAATCATCGGTAGAACACAGGCAAGCGTTACTAAATCGTGAAACACAAACTTTCTTTGTATATTATAATTTAATGAAAATAAAAATTAATATACCTGGATAATTTATTTATTTTGTAAAGTTCATAATGTTTCATATTAACAATACCTTTTCTTTCTCATCCCACGTAATCAAAAATCCTATCACCTTGTGTTGTATTGTGAATTACGTTTTGAAGAAATTTTTGTTAAAAGGATCAGTATATTACATTAAGTGTAACAAACGGCTCGAGGTACGGTTGATGTGCCATAAGTTATCGCCAACTAGATGCCTAAATCTAAGTTCCCCGCAGCTAGACCGAAATGCCGTGGGGATATGCCTTTAAGGAGGGTTGGTAGACGCGGCGCGATCAAAGCGTAATTTTAATTAGGCAGATTATACGGAAAGATAAAAATTATTAAAATTATTGCCTTAATGAAAGGGAACCTTCGCAGGCTTACGAAGGGACGCGTAATTAAACGTCGGGAGTAGCTTCCCCCTGCGAGGGTTGTTTCGATGCCAACAGAACCAGAGCCGTAATGTAGAACCATATGGATTTAAAAAGGCTGGTTAATTTCGACATATTTTCGACTTTTGCTTTTTGCAATTAGTTTTATTGGAAATGTATCCGGCAGCATTCAAATTTCAGGTTTCTTCATTAACCCGTCGGTGCGTGTTTTCTTCAATGAACGCGCGCTTTGAAAATGGCTGAAAAATGTTTTGTTATTCTCATAACTTTATATATTTTTAATTATTTCGTAACCTTATGTTTTTTAGTTGCAATAAAAGTTACACCAATTGATGTTTGGTTGAAAAATAGATCCTTCTCCAAGCTAACACGCAAGTACATACATTTTTGCATTACTTAAACTTCTTCATCGACAACTACCCTAATGATCATAACTACTTTCTGTCTTTTTGAAATAAATAAACAAGTAGTTCATTGTACGATAAATCGAAAGTCTTTTGCAATGCACTAAACTAAGTTTTAAAACACCTGAACATTCTGCGATACCTCTTTCCATTTACAAGAACATTCTGTATGCACGCTTCCTTGAATAATGCGAACTTCATGGTATTAAAATACGCCTGTTTCATAAAAAAAATTAGATAATGAGACGTATTGTAAACAAACTATGGGACTTAGCTTGAGGTACACCTTATGCATTGGAGAAAACTGTTCTCCGATTTGTTACCTCTAAGAATGGGCGCCGATGCAAGTTACCACTTAACCATCTGAATGGATAGATCTCCCCGTTTTAAAGTACGTCAGCGCACGACCGATTGGGTATATCTCCCCACTTTCAATTCAGTTGGTCCACGACCAATCGGGTATATCTTCCACGTTGATCGTAGCAACGCGTTTAATTTGTTCTGTTATCATGAGTTTGGTGTTTTCTCGCGCTCTAATTAATTTTATATAATTATTTCATAATATAGGAATTATATTTATAATATTTCCCAAACGTCAGGAAGCAAAAAAAATTTACGAAGAACCTACAATTGTATAACAAAATGTTACCGCAAAATATAATTGATCACTTAAATTTCAGGCTTCTTTGATTTCAAGTACTGAATATTAGTCCGCGTTAATTACGAAAAATGCGTTATGGGCAGCGTAGTTTGGCTTGCCTGAGCGTGGTGGGGAACGTACAGTGCGCCCCTAACGCGTGCAGTTGGCTAAGTTTTAAGATTTTTTAAAAAGCGACACCTGCCTGCACGTTAGGAGACCGGGGTCAAACGCTTCCTCGACTTCTTCGCCTTGAGTCGAACATTCGTCACCACCCTAGGGAGAACCAATGGAAGGTCGATAAGAGGGCCGCCCCCTGCTGGTGGCAGATCAGCCCGCAAACCGCAAGGTGCCACCACACCCCCAAAAACCACCCCTGACACCCCCGCGGCCAATGATCGGGCCTAGCCACCCCCAGGACCACAAACCAACCGCAAGACGATGCGCAGAACCGCCTCATTCACGCACGCACAGCGCATTCCGACCGCAAAACAAAATGGAGCCCAGGTATAGGGTAAGATTTTCATCCAAATCCTCCAAATAAATTCGACACTGGAATCGCTCGAGGAAATTTGGTTATCCTGTCTTCGAACATCGCGTGGTGGAGGCTTGATGTTGCTCGAGGAAGGAAGGCCTTCTTAATGATGGTCTCGAATGAACTATGGATGAACATAGTGATCACTGAGTTTAATACTTACTATTGGCAACTGGAGAGATGGTACTTGCAATAAATTTGAAGTTTTTTAAAACTGTAATGAAGATTATATACGCTATGGTTAAAGAATAATATCTCCAACTGATTCGATTATTTATATATGTCGAATACAATATTCTTTATTTTTTTTGTTTGATTATTGTATATTATATAGATGTTTAATTTCTTAATATTTCATAATGTTAAAATAAATTCCAATGAAATTTTCCACAACTTTATCTTTACTTGTATTACTGTTTCGTAAAACAGAGCTTCCATCGCATTGCCCCGTGCAGCCCGGCTTCTGTGTAGCACCCTTTACGCTCGACTCCCTCCTGATCACTGGGCAGTCTTTTGTTTAAGGAATATGTCAATGTTTTACATTCATAAACACAGGTACGCATGTTCATAGGTATTGTTTAAGGAATATGTAAATGTCAGTCTTTTGTTTAAAGAATATGTCAATGTTTTACATTCGTAAACACAGACACGCATGTTCATAGGTATTATTATTGTATTCCACATATACAATATTTTACGCCTGCTATTCTCCGTATATTTTTTGTATCTCACTTTTGTGTTTACTCGGCAATATATTTTAAAGATAAGTTTGAAATTATAAAGAATTGTGATGTGTATATGACTTAAAATTATAGTACGATTACAGCTTCGGTAGTGAAATACAACAGATTACACTTTTACGAGAAAATATTGTACATAATGCTTATTGAGTGTTTTGGGAAACTTTCATATGATAAATACATCAGACGCTTGTAGGCCTAAATAATTAGCTTCACTTTTAGAATTATTAAAAATTTAAATAATAAAGCGTTTGATTAACGCTTACACCGCTGTTTCGCAATCGGAATTATGGTGTATACGTGACAAAAAAAATTATTCAGCGATAGTGGAAACGATATCTAAACTCGAATCTTACTCGAGTTTTTATTCAGTACAACGCAGTTTCTCTTATGACTTCTTCTTCCGTCGATTTCCCGCACCAGGTACAAAGGTCGTTTGGCCTGTAAGGTATACCTTTAAATGTTTCTTTTGTTCAATTTCAATTTCTCTGAATCGATAATTAGTAATTGATACTTTTATAATTCAACACTCTGCTCTTTTCCATCTAACGTCGTAGCCTTAATGGGTAAAAGAAAAGCTGCTTATAAACAACGAATGATACAAAGATCACAGACTGGCAGCATAATTTTATTAAGTCGTAACAACACACGATAATGATCATAGCGAGTACATACATACACCTATACCAATACTTCCTCTGATCTCCTGGAATTAATGTACCGTTGGCGAAATCGACATCCGCGCATGGGAAATAATAACAACCTCGATCCTGTGGCTCAAATAATTGAAGGAGCGAATAAATAACTAGAATTAATATTAAGGAAATTTAAGAACTAAGACGGAAAAGAATTATATATACGAAAAAGGCATAGGAAAGGAATCGGACCATAGTATAACTGTACCAGGATTTTATTAAATCGTCCCGAAAGTGTCTTCCACTATCTGCACCCTCCTGCTTTATCTCAAAGTCTCTACATACTTAAACCTAATCTCTCAAACATCCCAGTCTTCATCCCTCAATCCTCCTCTAATTACACGCACAATTCAATAAACCCATCCAAAACCAATATACTCCACGCCCATCATCCCCTCGTAAAACCTTTCCAACAACTCAACTCTACCAATTCCACAAAAAATACCTTTCCCCACGACCCAAGTCCAACGATCTACACGTCCAAAAAAAAGGAACCAATACAACAAAAAAGAAACATACAACAGTATACAAGACCACTGTACAACAAGTTCCAAAGTATACGATTAGAAATGAACATTTATCCCCAGCCACCGCACCTAAACACGGCCCCATAAAAGAATCGATGCAACCAAGATTCGAAGCCGGGCCTTCCGACTATTCGTTAAGCCTCTCCCATTCGTGCCGCTGTCGTCGGGTCGGCGATCGACTAGAATTTTTCCGGGTGAATTCTCACGAGACTCGGCACCTCGCGAAGGTGGGCGACCCGGCGCGGGTAGCGGCCTGGGGTTCTGAGGTACCCCAGCGTGGCCGTTGCGGCAACGGCTGGGGGATCCCGCGCACCCGCGGTGAGAGAAGAGGCAGCGAGGAGGAGGTGGCCGGTACACGGGGCCGGAGGAAAGGCAGGCGGAGGGAGCAGGGATTTTGAAAGAGGGTCGGCGGTCGTGGCGGAGGAGGCGGAGGAAACGCAGGTCCGTGGAGGAAAAGGTGGCAGGGTGCGGAGAGCGAGCAGAAGTGAGGAGAAGGTGGTGTGCTCCCCTGCCCACCCCTCCGGGGGGGAGGGAGGGGTTGCCTAGCTACCGGCGAGACCCGGCCAAGATACTCGGAGATCTCTGTACTGTTTTAGCTTGGGCTCGCATCTTTCGCCATCGAGCCTGACCAGGCATCAACGCGAAGGATGACGGATCGTGCATCAAGCTCTCGGGCTATCCTTTAAAAAATTGATTCCGCTGCCTTTGCGGATGAGCTTCCTTTTTTTCCAGGCTCTATTTTTAGCACGGAAGTTTCCCCAGATGGGAACGAGCGGAGGGCGCCCGTTAAAGCGGCGGCACGCGACGGGACGAATGTTTGTTACGATCTATTGATTTTATAGCGCCCTTGAAAAGTGCGGTGTAAGTTCGCGGAATAATGCGTTGCCCGCTTTTTTCCCGAGTGACCACTGTAGTATGGAAAGTCGTGATGCGATGCTTTAGGAAATGGTATGATGCGTTCAGGGATTTTTTACAAAAAGGAGGTTTGTTTTTTGATTCGGAATGTTATAAATTATTCGGTGATTAATAGAGATGTGTTGAGTATATGATAGTTTATCGACCTCGCTTTATCTTGCTTTACTACCGTGTTTCTTTTATGTAGTGTAGATTAACGAAGCTTGACCTCTATCTAAGGCTAATATAGTTGGTTACGAATAAAGTATCAACTTGCATCGACAAAGTATGAATTTACATCGTGATATAAAAGATGTGACTTTAAGATGGGTGAATAGAAATTTGTACCGTATTTTGGAAGAAAAAAGGAATTTCTCGTTACGCTCCAATGTAGGAGAGAAATTAAATTTCCCTTCCGACCGACATATGTACCACAACCAACGCTATCTATCGGAGGAAAAATCCTTTTCGCATTTGCGTACGTAACGACAAATAAAAAAATTGAAATTACCTCTTTAAACTTTGAAAGAAAGATAAGAAATCACGGCAAGAAAGTGGAAAATAATTGATACCTCCCCTAAAATGCAGCGAAGATACTCGTCACAATACGACATTACTAAAATGTTACGAATTCTATATGTTTATTGTGCATTCAAATCGTGCGCGATAAAAAAGGATTTCAAGCAAAGAGTTGATGGGACAATATTTGTATCTGGGATAAGTATAAATGATTAATTTTTCAACGAATCGCGCGTAGGTATTATTGATATTTTGTACAAAATAAATTCCTAATAATTCCACGCAATTATTTGATCGTATATCGTATGACAAATGAGAATACCTCGGTCTGTCAGTATTTTTGTTTGAAATTATTAATAGATTTCTATCAAATTGGGTTATACTATGGCGTACAGTTACTATCTATAACAAGCCAACGGACAGAGTGCAGAATATTGTGTTTAAGAAAAAGAACTAATTCAAAACGCGAATTTAATACAATCCAAATATATGTTTTAAAAAACACTGCATATTGAATTATTGTCCTCAATGTATAGGGCACTATAAGATAATAAAAAAGTATTGATTGGTAAACTGTACACTAACAACTAAAAGCATGTAATCAATCCTTTATAATTATTTTTAAAATCACTCCTACTACTTTGTATGTATATTCATCAAAGGAGCAACAAATAATTTTCTGCACGATATCGAACACGTTTGTTCACACGTACTTCTTTATGACACCTAAAATTTCTGTACACATACATGCATGATTGCACACAACACTTTTCTGACCTCTAGTTTTTTCTATGCGATATGTATACCGTAGCTCTGGTGGTTCGGAATTCACCTTAAATAGTAGGTCCCAGGCCAAATGACCTTAGCAGTCGGTGCCAAAAAATGAATTTAAAAAAAAAACACTTCTAAAAAATAACATACCTTGGAGACACATAATATTCTCTTTTAAAACAAACGCATGATTCACGACCAACGATAATTCATCATTTAAATTCATTCGCACATTGAATGATCTTACACGAAACACCCCAAACTTCTTTCAAGGAACATTCATTAACCACATTCCAGCTGTTGAAAAAAGAAGCACGCAACGACAAAAAATATAGATAAAAGTCGTGTTATATGAAAAATCGGGAAAAAAGTGATCGGCAGTTTCGTTAGGAACACCTTTCTTTTCCAAAATACGATACCTGTGCCGCCCTCAAGCGCCTAAGACGGCAAAGACATTTAAGAAGACTCACCCTCTTTCTTCGTGCCGTCCCACAGCCCTAAGAAACCTCGCCGCCCCTCGTGATAAGGCAGCTCGCGGAAGAGTCGGTAAAGAAAGGCCTCGAGAGGAGCAAAAAAAGCCGATATAGGCAGACAATGCTCTCTATAATGACGCTGAAATTTATTTGGCATTTTACGCATTCCACTGTCATTGCTAATTGGCCATTAAAGTGATATCAAGAAGCCAGCTATCGTACCTTGGAGTTTAAAGCTGTGGTTGATATTCTTTAAGCGCGTTAATGATTATTAATCACTACGATGAATGGTCGATTCCTCGATGACCGATGAAGGTACTTACCACCGGTCTGCGAGGAATGCTGGGACGAAGACGGGAAATATTTCCAAGGAAATGAGTCGGTAAGAAAGGAAAAGAATAAGGAGGATTTCTTAAAGAAGTGGCGCCGCCGGCAGGGGTGTTTTAAGAAGAAAGTAGTACTCTGCGTTGCCACTAAGACGGATGGCGCCGTCATCTAAGAAAGTAAATTGCAGATTCGTTTAAAAGTATCCACGTACGATTGCCTGGTAACTCTTTGGGGCACGGTGGGATTAAAAATGTCCCACGTTTTGATGCACGGTAATGCATGGTGGGACATTTTTAGAGCCACCTCGAAATATTGCAATAGCTGCACGCGCATAGGTTTATATTTAGTCTTACTTACGTAAAGCAGTTGGTAATACCATCGCAAACGTTATAAATAGATTCACCTGTGTTGGCATGTTTCAACATATCGGCGTAATATATCAGTTTTATTTTATTATTTATTTTATTTTTATTTAAAACCCAATAAAATTTCTGTGCAGCAGGAGTCTATTTTCTTTTCTGAAATCCTGTGCCTCAAAACTTAAATCCCACAACATTCATTGATAGTGCAAACTGCTGGACAGCGAAGCAGCCAGCATTTACTCGTATTTTGCTATAAAGACGTAAATCATCCTTAAACGTACAATTTCCATAGCGATAATTCAATTATACTTGGTATAAATTTCTTTACCATACATTTCTGGCTTAATGATTTATGCATATTTTGTATTCTTTTTGCTCAAAGATTTACACGAATTATATAGAAATGATAAACTGCGTAATGCAAATCCTGTCCGCAATAGGATGAACTCGGACTCGTTTCCTCGTAGAGAGGCGGTGCTTTTTGGCTAGCGCCGCAGTAGCAAAAGAGTTAAGGTTCATTCTGAACAAGCGGATGTACAGTGCACGTAACGCATGAGAAAATCCAGAAGTGATGAGTAAAATTCGAACCCGGATCTTCCGTGCGGAAGTTTGAGCTTCCATCCTCTATATCCTCCCACCATACATGGCACAATGCCATTTTGAATGCTATTTTCATATAATTCAGATTTCCAAATATTTTTCTCATGCTGTATAATCTTCCATTATCTTTGCAAGTAAGAATGTAAAAAGTTGAATGATAAAAACCTGAAAATTGAATGAGATTGAGATCCTTACAAATATACAATGTTCCATCAAGAAGCTCAAAATTTTCAGTTGAAATATGGGTGCACGGCATTATCATAATGACACTTTGATCAGCTGAAAATAATACAAAGGTTCTTTGTTTGTTTGGTTTTACACGTGGATTTATTGTTTAAGGTGTATTATGAAATAAAATAATCCAACATCGTATGCTTCTACTCTCTGTGACAATCTATTTCATATATACGGTAATTCTATTTCGAATATATAGCTTTAGCTAGTTCCCAATGTTTTTTCTGACATGCTGTCTTCTTTGAGTATTTTCTCAAGTAAAAATTAAGAAGTTAGGATCCCAGGTCATTGAGAATATATGATAATCAATGTAGGAATAAAACAATTTTTAACTTAAATATCTGTATACGAAACTACCGTAATAATTTCTGTTTCGCTAATAGAATACGAATTTTTGCTCATTTTTGCCAATAGTGTTGCTAATAGTACAAGTCATTATTTGTTTGAATTTAAGCAAAGACTGCTGATGTTGAACCTTTTGTTAGTGTAGAATTTATTGTTCACGCTAAACTACTAATTGCGAAACTTCTGATATGTACGTAAAATGCAAAAAATGCAACATGTCGAATTTTTGTTTTCTATAACTGCCCTTTTCCATGAATACCGAAGTTAAATGTATAATATTTTCAATGCATGTTTGAAGTAGATCGGGTTTCCAATATCTTTCTTGAGGCACTGTTGACTTCGAGCAGATATATAAAAATCACAAAAGCAGAGTTCGAAGATAATTGACAGCCACTTAACAATAGCCAATTTATAAGTATGTATATCGTACTTGTTTTCTGTTAGCATCAACTACTAATTTTGTTTAAATAAACAATACATATTTGCAGAGATAATTATATATTATTTAATGTGTGAAAATATTTAATAACAAAAGCGTTCAGACCATCATAATGCTATCCATTCTACGTACAATTATAATGCGTACAATACGTCGGTTCAAAACTTACGCACAAAAATGTAGAAGGTTATAAAGAGAAGGAATAAATATTCCACAACCGCAATGAATTTAATGTAACATAAAAACATCGATAACCAAACCACCCGTAATACGTATCAACAGAAATTGTGCCAAAAATCAGGAGCATGTTGCAAAAAAAATGTATCCTAACAACGGTATCCTCTTTCACGCAAAATATTTCGTATTGCTACGATAACACAAAAGTACGCACATTCGCAAAACACCATACAATCTTCTCCCATTATACACATATTCCGACCATAATCAGATCAAACAATGAGCATTAACGAGATCTTCCCTAATAAAGAATCAATAAAGCGTCATCATTTTATTCTCGACCGTGAGAAATGACGTAACAGGACAGTACAATAGAACGGTGAGTTAATCGCACGCCTCGCACTAACGTGCACTGGAATCGGTACGTTTAAATCCCAGGACTAACCCCGGAGGTTTCCAGCTCCGAGCCAGGCCCCTTTAACAAGAACCTTTTTTCCCTCGTTCCCTCTTTTTCCAGGGAGCCGTCGCGGCCGTTCCGCCTCCGTCTGTACGAAGAACAAAGGATGGGCTTACGGTCGGTTAATTTAATCTAAGCAAACATCATATAGATGGTAGGAGAATGTGTTCCTCGAGGTACAGGGAGACTAAAGAGGGTGGAACTCGGTTGAAGATGGAAAGGGGGAAATGCAGACCGTGAATCTAGATACATACGTAAGTACAAGAGTATTCAAGACGGCGCCGAGCAGCAATGTTTAGCATGTAGATGAAGATCTTGGTAATCAAGGGTTGGAGCCCCCCGGGCATACTTCGTCAAGTCTTACTTATTTCTGACTCCGTGCGCGGGGCGATTCGTCATAAACGGATCCGTAAGGCGGCCGGATGAGGACCATTTACGAATCTTCCAAGGGGTATCAACCTTATTCGTCCATTTTCGGATTTGGGAGTGGAAAAAATAATGCTTATAACGAATTATCTGCGATTACAAAACGCCGTACACTCGAATTAATTAATTATGAATTTGATGTTGGATATTGAACTGTTCTATTTTAAAATTGACTAATATACACGTTGGTTGAATTCTGCTTAAAAAATATCTCGACCAGATACATGTGATATATGTACGTTGCTATTGAAGAGTCGCTGCTAACTCGGAAAATGATTGGATAATTAACGACGATAGATATGTTGAATGATTCTTCATTTAGGTTTAATTAGAGTCACAATGGTATGGTGAACAAAGCAAATATGTTGCGTCAAAAAATTCATATCATAATCAACGATCAGAGCATAATTTTTTATTCGGTATTATACAGAAAAAGAATCGATTTTCATAGTTTAGGTTAATATCAGCTGTAGGAATTATTTCAGGATTATGTGCCAGAGGACTTACGTGTTGCATCATAAAAGAATACGTAAAAGGTAGAGAAAAAAAAACAGCTACGCGTGTAAATCTCATAATACTAATTAAGTTAAAAGTATAATAATAATGCCAAATATTTTGAGTATCATGAGGCATTTTTTTGTTATATCGCTGTTAAGTGCAGGATGCAGCAGCAGAGACGTACAACGGATTAATTACTAGCTAGCGAAGCAATCTATTCCGAAAACAATAGACATGCATATTGGGCAAACCTCACTTCGAGGATATATCGGAACAGAGATTGTTTGAAATAATCCGCTTTCGGCCAAAAATTCATTCGATATTCCATGAACGAATGTAATTTTCAATCAGAGAAACGCAGGTACAGATCAGAGTCTTGCGGAATTTAGCATGTTTGATCATTTGATTTTCGACAGTGATCGCTCAGAATATTTAGAAGAAATTGAAAAACAATTAGACAACAGCTATGCTACTGACAGACATACTTATTTTCAGTTTCATATAATCCGCGGCAAAGTATAAAAAGAAATCGCAAAAAGACAAAAAGAAAGAATTTGCGTATCCACATATTGCAATACATCACGTATCCGTCATTGCACGATACTTTTCGATCTTAACGCCATTAAAGAAATAAAGGTCTACAGATCATAAAGTAATTAAATAATACATTGACAAAAGTTTATTTCAAATATAGTATGCGCTCAAATAGGAATTACAATATTAATTCACGCTCCAGAAAATTATTCCACATTATACGGAGAAGTAATCTCCATCCCATAAAACACAAGACAATATTGGATAAAAGTTTGTATCGGCGATGATAAGACGAGTCATGCTCAACTCCGACTTAATGTATTCGGTAGCTTATTCGAGAGCATCTCGAAGAGAATCAAGGAAACGTTCCACCTCCGACATAGGTACGCGAATCTGAATATTCAAAGTAAAACACTAGCAACGAAGATTGCGCGCTGTGTCGCGAAACGATTGATCGTGAGGTCACGATCAAAGGCGAGGAGCGGTGCGATGGGTGGATCCCGGATTAATGATTAGTTAGCGAAGCGATTCGTTTCGAGAGCGGTGGACAGGCACGTTGGCCGAACCCCATTTCGAGAATATCTCGAACCAGAGCCGTATCTCGTTCGAAATGATCGGGTCTCGTTGTCCGAAAATTCACCCCGTAATCGACGGACAAAAAGTAATTTCCCATCGAGCGGGACAAAGGGTGATTTTGCATGGGGGGTTGTGCCGGCGATAGCCAGGGGGGTGGCAGTGACCGGTGCGTGTAACGACCAACCCCCCTGCGTCCAACGAGTCCCTCAGTTCTACCTCCGGACCAACCACCCTCACCCCTAACTCTCCTGCTCGAACGAACGTTTACGGAGAACGCCACGTGTGCTCTATGCGTAGAAAAGGTGAGAGCTATGTACACGTACACGACGGATTCGATCCAGCCGGTATGTGGGGCTCTGGGACATTTTTTCCCCTGTTTCTTTTCCACACACTTGTGTGCTCGGTTAAAAAGTTTCCTAAATAACTAATTATATGGACAATGGCTATTCAATACCTTTGTGATGGTATACACATGTCAACGAATATCTGGGAAGGTCCGTTTTCTATTTCGAAAATTTGCTTGCCGTAAGCGATTTTAGTAAAGAAGAGCATGAATGAGAAGCACAACATATTTTGGCTATATTTCCCGATGTTGACATGTTCGTTTCTCGAAATAAACACGAGGAACGTAAGAAAGACGCAATCATGTAAAGGTTAAGTATAAAGGTTCATAATTATATTTCTGAATTTGTATGAGGTTTTAGCAAAGAAGAACATTAATGAGAACGATAATACATTTTAATAAACCGTGCCTCTACAATCTTTCCGTGCTCTCTCGCTGACGCCTCGTGACTCTCCTTCCCAGGATTGTCTTTTCCATAATATTTCGTTGACAACTTGCGAGAGGCCGCTGTCATAACGCCTATCTCTATCTTCTGTATTACTAATAATATACGTCAGAAAATACACGATAAACCACCCTTAATCTTCTTAATGTAAAATCGCACGTTATAATTACGCAGAAAATGTAAGATTTATGTACATGTACACGATGGGCTCAAAACAACCGGTATGTGAAACTCCGAGTAATTCTTTCTCCATTTTTTCCTTCCATACGTGTCCTCGACTTTGTAAGTAAATAAATGTATAGGTAAAGAATTCGGATTGCAACTATTCCAAAGCTGTATAAAATCCTATTTGCTGATAATATAAGCACGTGCTTTGAAAAATATATTTGTAGAGGGTTTTTTTTCAGGATCTGTTTGCAAATAATATTATCATAACGTGCATGGAAGAGGATTCTAAATTTTCCTGAACATCTCTTTTTGTATGGTAGGAAGTGTACATCATTATAATGAAAGGAAGGTAAAAACCAGGTACACATATACAACGAATACGATATAGTCAGCAGAAAGATTCTAAGCAGATTTTACACTTTTTTGCGTCACTTTAGTATTTACTATATGATGCCGTTGCCAAAATATTGTTTGTTAATATAATTCGATACGCATCGTTTTTAACAAACGTGTATTACAAACATACAAAATGTTTGCGATAAATAATATCGAAAGGATGATAGTTATATAGGAAAGTACGCAAACACGATAAACCTCAGACAACATTCTACATATTCCAAGACAGCAAATGTAATGAACCGTCTTGAAAGTCCATCGATTAGTATAAAGGCATAACGCTGAATATTTAATACTTTAAAATGTATGTTTAGTCTCGCATCCTTTTCGTTTCCGGTTACAAATAACACAACCCACTAAGGGGTCGAAGAAACATGCCCGAACCATATGATACTTAACTTCCATAAAAACACTTGTTAAATTTACTGCATAAATTTATTTGTTGCATCAAAATTTTGTTTCTGTCGTTAATAAAGTTTATAAAGTTAATAATATCTAAAAAGTAAACCTAAAACTAAATTTTATGAAGATTCTGGTTTCATTTTGTATAAAGATAATCGATGATTGCAGAAATCCGCAATTATATATATATTAATTATAATCGGCCAATCAAATTTAATTTTCACATGATAAGAATGCTGTTAATTTCCAATAATTTTAATTATTACCGGAGATATGAAACGTTTACTAATTCGCTGAAATAGTCACAATTAATTTCTGTAGCGAAGTACGTAAATAATTTACGGTCGTCACAAACTGAGTTTTTTTTCGGAATAAATGTAGGTAGGTAAATAACTGTAAGAAATATTTTTAATCAACAAAATTACAACAGCGTTCTACCGTTTTGCCTTTTAATTACAGGAGTACAGGAAAAAATACAAGTGAGTTGCTTTTATTGAAATATTATGTTTTTTCAAGATGTTTTTTCGAGCGAATACTACTGGATCAAATACCATCTCTAACTGAGGTCAGTGATTTGTTTTTTTAATATTATCATTGCATCGTTTAATACTTGAAAAATTCTTAATGTGTTTGTTAATTGTTATATATCTTAACACCAGAATTCATTCAGGTTTCGTTGAAATTACTTTTGCAGCTTTATTATTTTTCTCACACAACATATACTACAAGAAAACATGTTCATTCTGCATATCCAATCGTCTCTAAACTCCTATCGATCAGGTCATCAAAACAACCTAACATTTTATTAACCAAATTCATCACTTTTACATCCTTCCTTTAAAGTTCCACGTATGACTCAACACAAGTTTATAAAAAAAATATCAACAACGTCCAAATTTATCCAAAGAGACTTTACTGTCATATCAATCGTACAAATCCATACAGACGCGTTTAACTAATTTTCTTGCAAACGAAGCTTAGTATAAAAAAAAGATCCCATTTTGCGCTCGAAATTTATACGTATACGAGTTACGTCCGTCTCTACCACCATTGTGTGCCACAAGCCGTATAACGGTGCATGCGAGGCAATCTAATAATGCACAAGGCAGTATCTAGACGGCGAAATAAGGCAAGAAAAAAGAGCAAAAATCGGCATCGAAATCCGATGACACTGGTGGCTTTGCCGACAATCGTAGAGTGGGGGATGTATGTACAAATGCAGGACGATAAATCGGTATGGCCAACTGGTCGAGGCAACGAGCCGTGTCCAGTTTGTCGGCCCCTCGTGCGGCAGGTCGCAGAGCGCGAATCCTCGCGGAGATACCTAGTGGCAAGGAGGGCAGCGAAAGGTGAAGAGGGAGGGACGATAAAACGAGAGAGAGAGAGAGAGACAGAGAGAGAGAGAGAGAGAGAGAGAGAGAGAGAGAGAGAGAGCGTGAGAGGGAGAGGGGGGAGGGACAGTCCCGACATTTACCGCACGCTATTCTTCATACTCCATTATCTGCGCTCTACTCCACTCTACTCCATTATGCCGGCACCGCGTATAAACGATGAGTCGTACCACCCCTACCCCACGTTACGAACCGCCGCGTGTCCATCAGGTTTCTCGTCTCCTACCTCCGTGAAACACCGATAAACACTCTCCGAGCTGGCGTATATTTGGCCGCCAGGTGATAAAAATGGCCTTCCTTTGTTGTAGTTCTTTTTTATTTAAACCGAGCCAGCGTATTGCAGAGTTTATCAATAGAACCTGTACGTTGCTGGATCTGTCCTTAGCCCGTATAGTTTGTAACTTTGATGGAATAAATATACGAGATGGAAGTGTAAACAGGGGTCGCGAATACCCTGGATTTGACCTGTGTAACATTAATGCTTTAATGGCCGCTCACACAGCATGTTTGTGATAGCCGGAACAACCGTTTGTGCCTAATCGCACGATGTGGGTTATTGGCTGGTAACGCATTCTTTGTGTGATGATTTCTCTAATGGTAATAATGTAAAAGTATTTGAAAAAGAGGAAGAAGAGGGAGAAAAATTGTACATTGCCGATTCTTGATAAAGTTGCTACGTAGACGTGCGGCTATTAAAGTGTTGAGTAGATTTATTCGTCTTTGGATATTTGGCTCTTTTTCGTTGCAATTTTTAATATACTATAGAGCAAAAGTTTGTGTACCTAATAGGAATCGAAATAACAGTAAGATATACATAAAAGATGTGAAGAGTCGATGGTAATGATGAATTAACGCTTATAATTATTTATATTTATAAATGATGAAAAGTGGGTAGAAGCATTGACCGTAGAAGACAAACGTTTCTAAATGCCTAGACAATACAGTTGAGCTTAGAAGTGAAAGAGATCACGTACGTTAACAGTCACGATTAAAGATTTGCACTAGCATGCTGAATAGGAGTGTGCACTTTGAGATATTTGACTGCCTTCTGATAAAGATTGTTACTCTTAAATGCAGTTTTTAGTGCAAGTGCATGTGTAAGATAAAATGAATAGATTCCAATAACGCGGTAAAGAAAAGTGTGAACCCGGATTAAAGAAGTTCACACTTCAATTAATTTTACCTGAAAAGTTTTTGATATTATGGATGATATTTATATAACTATATATAATTTTAATATACCTTTCACTATATATAAATTTATAAATATATTTTATATAACAATATGTACTTACCGTATTACTGTTACTGACTCGATATGCATTGTAATTGTTAAGTGGTAAATGACCTTCTCAGTCAATATCCAAAATCAAATAAGCAACTAATCTAATTTAGGCTCTAAATTTGTTTAAATCAATCGTGAACCCAGCAATGTATAATTACGTAGAGAAAATTAAACAAAATATACCCATCTTCTATTTAACTACACACGACGTATAATACTTGACACACGCTGACTGTAACTTTGTGGTACTACTGATTTTATCGGAAAAGCGGAGGAATTCATGGATAATGTAAAAATTATAAAAATGCCATTATTTCTTATCGGATTAATTAGTGTCTAACAGATTATGTATTACAGAACGTTCTGTAATGTTATGTAAGGAAAATATAATATCCGCGATAAATTCTGAATTTGCTATGGAACAAAGGTCCACAAGATTATCATGAAGACGACGCATGAACATAAAAGGAAGCTTTAAGCTTCTCGATACCGAAAGTTGAAGTCACGTTTGCGTGTTGAGCGTAAAACACCTATTCATTATTCCGGTAGGCTCAATGCGCGTTCACCAGACGCAGACAAGCGTGGAATCTTCTCCCTGGGCTGCGTTTAATTAAATCTTTCGGAAATTTACATACAGGGTGCAAGCCATAACAATGCGTAGTACACCTAAATAGAAAACGCGTTTTGTAACGAAAATATATAAAAAATTTAGGATATACTTTGTTTTGCATGATGCCTTATTTTTCATAATTTTTTAAATCAAAAATTTTTACCATTAAAAAATGTTATTTCAGATTTTTTATTTTTTTTACTTTATAACGATAACCGAGAACGTTATAGATGCGATTGCGACCATCATAAGATTTTATCTAACTAAAGATTTATTTATATCATTACATTTGCACCCAAATTAACGAATTAATGATTCAACAAAGCGACCTAATATGCTTTTCAAATTTCTTACTTAAAAATGGATCTTTATGTGATATCTCTATTCGCAGATTAATAAAATAAGAATCCCACATTTACTCAGGCACGAATTGAAAATATGTGCAAGAATAAGATACCTCCTTATCAATGGATTTTGCACAGCTACTTTAACACTAAACCTGTCGAAGCGATCAAAATGGCCTGTTAGTCGTTTCTTAGAAAAGTTGCTATACTACGTAAGAATTTTTTGAGATTTTGCAGGATTACACTGAAGAGCGTAAATCATTCTATCGATCTATCGACATCTCTTCTCAATACCCTTTTTCTTTAATAATATACATGGTATACATAAATATGTCCATAAAGTGGCTGATAGGCTCAGTGTTAAAGATCGAAAAACACTACTAGAAAATGCAAACACTAAATACACGAAGGTCTCGCGATATCAGAGAGATCACGGCTCAAGCATCGTCGAGACTTTTACCCTCCAATAAACGAACCGTTTCGTATTTTTCACACATTACTCTAGATTTTAATTATCCCCTTTTAACTCTCACCATCCGCTACAACAAGCCTCCTCTGAGCATGTTCCCCCCTATCGGAAAATTCTTCCCAAGGCAACCCTTATAACGTCACGTGCACGAGATCTCACATCGTAATCAGAGCCACGGTGGCCACGAGGGAAAGGCCGTTTGAGAAGAGTAACGCCGAAATAACACTTCCCGTAAAAACGACATGTGGCCCAGCGTGGTCGGTGTTAAAACGAATAGACAAAATAGGATTGTCCGGAGAAGTTCAGGGCGAGAGGTCGGACCTGGAATCGATGGATTGGGTAGAGAGAGAGAGAGAGACAGAGAGCAGTCACGATCGATCATATTTTGAAATACACTTTTATTTCGACTCGGTCAAAAACTACGATAACAATAGGTCGGTAGATATGTATATCGGAAATGATTCTTGGAAACGCAGTATGCCCTTCGTCGGCGTGCAAAAGGAAAAACTCGAATAAGCGTCCGCCGACGCATAGGCGAGCCGCAGTGGTTTTCGCGAAATTCGAGGGCGTCGAACTGGTTTCTCACCGCGGCTGAATTCGATGTAAGCCCCCCCCCCCTCCTCCTCCTCCTTCTCCTTCTCGTTCGTCGTCATGAGGGTCTGCCCGTTGAATCGAAAGAGCCTCAGAGACGCCGAAATTCTGGGCGACGTTCGTTCGCAGGTGGTAAGCCATCGCCTTTCGTAGAATCGAATTCCATTCTGCTTTATCGTTGGCCCGAGCCGAGCCTGGACGTGCGTGACGTGCGAACGACGGCAATTTCCTTCCTCATCGTGGGCCAGAAACCTCGGATAGGATTGAGGCCGATATTGTTTTCCTAAGGCCCGCGATCCATTCGCCGCCGGATGAGAAAGAAGACTGCGTTCGTGTGTTCGATGGGAACAGTGCGCGGGACGAGCACACCGTCGGTCTCTTCGGGCGTTTTTTAACCTCTTAAGCACGATGAGCTACTATGGCGGCTTTCGCGAGGATCATCCTTGTGTGAAGGACGCGCCACTTTAGTGGCTTTCGCGGATATCATCCGCGTTCTCTTCGAAAAAGTATTCGAATGGTGTAAGACATTTTTTTACCATCCGCTAGACGTGGCAATCTGGAATGCGTGTTGCTTATAGCTTGGAAAGAAAAAGTTTAAAAATATATCACACTCGATTGTATTGTTGGTGATTAAAGTGAATTGGTAAAGTTGAAGTACATGTGTCATGTGTTTAAGAAAAATGATAATTTAATCATCAGAAACTTTATTTCAAGGTACTCGCGCTGAGAGTATAATTGTACGTGATGTATTGCAGTACTGTACACGGAGAAGCCGTGCCTGTGAGGTTAAAATACCATATGTTCGAAGGTGTCGATCGTGCGACGTAGCTTTACCGAAGAAAATAGCCAAGGGAAGATTTGCTGGTGTGTGCTGTTGCATAGGAAAGCTTTAATATGCCGGTGTAAAGCTGTTACAAATACTCTGTATTGTAATTACCCAGAGTGCTGATTAAAAAGTAAATAAGTTAAATTTGCGTGTGCTGCAAATTTTGGAGCGTACGAAAAATTCATACTCGATGGAAGCGAATAACCGTGCTCGTTTCTAATAGTAAAATGTAATATTTTCCTCTTCGTAAGCATCGGAAACTGCTGATGGAGGCACTTTCGTCGACTATTACTCTATTTTCTTAATAACAAAGTCTGCGCGTGCGGGGAAAAATCACTGTATAGTCATCCGGTGTATAATTACGAGGACAAAGCATTTTATCATATAAAGTATATGTTAACAGCTTTCCTATAAACAAATATCAATCATCGTTCACTTGGACGCGACACGTACTTTAAAAGTAAAGCAAATCTTCGCACGGTTGAAAAAAAAACTCCTCCACTTTCACAGCTCACGCAATAAGTCCACTTAAACATGCCCGCATTAGGAAAGAAGAGAGCCAACGATGCGCCCGTCGTGCGCTCTGCTTGGGAATAAAAATGCACCGGCGCTATGACGCGCACGTCCGCAGAAACTCAACGGTATTGCACATGCCCGCGATAATTGGCCGCATTATACTATGAAAACATAAAGAAATAATCCGCCATTCCGCGTTGCATCGACGGTGACGGAGCGATCCGACGAAACGACAATGCTCTATCTATATACAGGTATATACATCGCCATCATCATCCTCATCATCATCATCATCATCACCAGCAGCAAGCACTTTCACGCCTACACTCACTCCATAGCACTCGTAACCCGTTTTTCGCTTAATTACAAACCTTTCTTCGCCCGTGCGACCCTCTAAGCCTTGTCCCTTAAAGCGAAAATCCGCGGTGGCGGATTTCCGGATCGAGTTTTTAATGCCCACTAGTGCTGGTATGGTCTTTCCTCCGGCACCCAGGTGCCGCTGATAAAAATCACCACGCGCACCAATCACAGTCTGCCCGGTTCGGGCGGTACCTAAACGCGGCATCCGCCCCGCGGAACCTCGTCACTGTCTTCTTCTCAGTAAGGCCTCCAGACGTTATTGTCCGGTCTGACTTCCTCCTGCCGCACGCTGCAACTCTCCGCCACGGCCCTCTGCTCCGGGCTCTCGGAGTTCTGGAACTGGTTACCGTAGAGCTGGGAGTAGAGGATGCTGGGCAGGACTCCGGGTGTTGGAAAGTAGTTGCCATAATTCTGACTAAAGCCTTGCTCCTCGTGAACAGGGCTCTCCGTGGTACTGGAGTCCGTCGACAAGGATCTGGGGGAGACGTAGTCCTGGTACCTCTGGCTGCTCGTGCCCGACATTAATGTGCTTAATGGGTCCAGCGGATCGGATTGGCCAGGCGTCGTAGTGTCCGGTACCACTGTTAGCATCGAAGGAAAGGCGATTACGCGGCGAATGTTTACCTCGTTTCGTTACACCTTTATTGGCGGTCGTAAAACACGAAGATGCTCCGCATCGCGGTATTGTAGTCATCGAGAATTTAACGTGGAAGACTATTGCTTAACGCTAGAACTACCGAGATCGTTGTTTCGACCGTTTTGGAATTTATCGCTTTAATGATATTGACGTAATTTGTGCATCGTTATAGAATTTGGTGATGACTTTTAACGAGATATAAAAGCAGCTATTTATTCCTATTCAATGTTCACTCAACTGTTTGAACTTACGTAATGGGTGTGACTTATACCTATTTATACCAAGACCCGTCAAAATGGGGGACTTAGGAATTTGAAGGTTTAGAGTAATTTATGGACTTTTTATGCGAAGCTGAACATCGATACTTATTTATATTTATTTATACATCGCTTTCAGACGTTTCCTCGCAAAATTTCAAGTGCATTTTTTACGTAACACTATATTGAATTAAATACAATATTCATAAGGCTACTTCAATAACTCCAGCCTAACTATTATAGCGAGATCTACATTTTTTCGATTATGACTCATGAGTATAGAACTAAGAGATCCAACTAGTAGATGCAATCAAGGCGCAATCAGTATCAGTTGTATTTCTAATGTGATAAGGTTTTTAGTGAAAAGTGTGTCAGGCAGTAGTCTAGTAGCTTTACGACTACCGTAATATCTGACACTAACATGACCATTCTGGTCGTGTTGACCGAGGGGTGAAAGAGTTACAGTTTTTAAAAATGACCAGCAGAGTATTTTTTTGGAAACCCGTCAAACCCATCAAACGGGGCAATCTATCACAAATATTCCTCCATAGGTTTGACAGCTGGCGGAAACTGTATAAACGCCCGCAAGGATAAGACCAAGGTACAGATGAAGGATAAATATTCAAATAAACGATTTTCGCGTCAAGATTCTGTCATTTTCGTTTGTTTTTTTTTGTGATAAATAATTAATAAAACGTTCTATTAAATGTTGCTTTCGTTAAATTATATTCTTTCATTTACATAAACTAAACCGAAAGTTGCAATCAAGGCCATGATCATTCACCAATTTGACGGGTGTGGTAAAAGTAGGTATATATTTCACATCGATAGTTCTAGTGTTAATATCGTGAAATTAGCCTCTTGCGTATAAATCTTACGCGCGTTATGTTCCTTCCGCGTACGTCCTAGAAGGTATAAATCGATTATCATGATTATGCTAATATATCTCGATTTCCTTCTGTGCCGGTTATTTGATATATTCATAAGGTGTATTGATTAATCTATGTTGTTAATAACTGTTGCTTATAATATAGAAACTTATTCATCATGTATAAAATTCTTGAACCATAAAAACAAGCTGGCGTTAGAAAACGTCAGCATGATTTTTTTTAATAAAACTTTATGTGCAAATTGATTATATCACATTATATAAAATACGTGCGATATAGCAATTTGTGTATTCGGTTTCTATAGTTTATTAACAACATGGATATAGATAGGCATAGATTTTCATATTATAATTTGAATGGAATATTTAAGGGTGCTCGAAAGTTTATACTTTACATAAAGTGCCGTGTATTGCTTAAATCACTATATAGATAGAGTTTAATCATACCCAATTGTAATAATGTAAATTTGATATAATATAATCGATCATATTAATCAAAAAAACATACTGGCCATCAGACGCAGACTAATTTCATGGAGGATAATCTTTCTATACCGCAAATGCTATGTATAAATCTGTCTTCCTTTATTACTCAAAATATATCTAAATATTAGTTGATAACTTTCAAGATTACGCATTAAAGTAAATAACTAATCGTATTACACTAAACTGTCTAGAGTGTTACAAATTTACAACGATACTCACATGATCAAACAAAATAAATGCCACGAATTATATGCATTGTGTTCCACCATGCATTTTGCCTACCTTCTCTTTGCTTTAATAATAATAACCTGAGCAAATTCGTAAAATTCGTAAAGTACAAATTGTAAGCAAAAATACATCAATCTGGGCAATGTAAAGAGGATGCGTTTCAAGCCGTGAGTAATAATTGAAATATCAATTTATACCAAAGATAAGTCTACTTTCTATAATTTGCATTTCACATCAATTTTAACATCTGGCCATGCGTTAGTCTTGACTCTTGCAAGAATTTATATTGTAAAAGGGGTAAGATGCGATTTATCTAAAAACATACGATTTTAAAACTTCAATTTCATGTAATTTACTAATTCTTGAATATTTTCACGAAAAATACGAATGTAAAACTTAAATTATCATGAATTACAGAATGTAACACCCCTGTTCAGTATAAACGTCATTTCAGCATAATAATTAGTGGTAGCTTTCTATATAGGGATCTTATTCACAAAATAGAATCTTACTAACATAAATTGGACAATTCATAACAAACAACGAGAGGCTAAAAAATAATAACTTTTATTTTAATTTGACACTTTCATTTTATTGGACACACCGAAAAATGACTAAACAAATTACTTCTTACCTATGAAGAGGCACTGATAAATAAACTGATTTATAACAGTCTAACATTAATCAGTCATCATCAAACAATAGCGAATCTGACTGTAATCTTGTTACTATCATATCATCCAGCACATCTCATGTTATCAATGTATTTTTCATGTTACATTAGCATTAAAATCGCCAATCAGTATTTCCATCTGTTATATAACAAGTAAAAGGCAGCAAAGCCAAAGAGAAGTAAAAATATTTTTACGTGTTAAGGTAAAGGTACCAGTAGTTGACATTTTAACGAATTCTTAACCTATTCGTTTACACAGCTTAGTCTAAGTTCACTTTATGAATAATTTACAATTAGTATTCGCTGCATAAACTATTCTTGCATTATACTACGACAAGTATTCATTCCTAATGGCGATGGCAACAATTTTCTTTAATTTCTAAAAGGAAAATTCGATCCAATAGCTGATACCCAGCCAACACAGAAAATTTAGTAGTCGACATCCTTTCATTTCACTAGTTGACATCGAGAGAAAAACCAGCGAATAAACTCTCGATAACGTAAATAATACAAACTTGCAATACTTGTTAACCAAGTCCTTAGCAACTTATATAAAAAAATACACAATTCAGCCACTTTAGAACGACACTATATAGACTAATAACGTCCTCTGTATTCCAGCTTGCGTTTCCCTTATTTATTCACTTTTTTCCAAAAACTCTCAAGTACCGGTACAGTGTCAACTACCAGTGCTTTTACCTTACACAATCTTATTCAAGTGGCAAGATTAGCGTGTGTAAAGTTGGCTTTGGAACCGCAATACGAAGAGGAAGAGAAGAGACTTACGGGATGGTACCGCGGAAAATGCGTCCTGTTGTTGCGTGGAGCCCGTAGTGCCGGAAGTCACGTTGGAACCCGCCGTCGAATCGGGCGCCGTTGCGGTATTCATGGAGGCCGTGCCGGCAAAAGATGCCAAGGACGATGACGGTGGCGGCGGCGGAGGAGGTGGTGGCGGCGGGGGTGGAAACGACGCCTGTGCCGCGCAAGACGAGAGAGGGCCGGGAAGATAACCAGCGTAACCCGCCGTGCTGCCGTATCCCCACGAATTGCTCGCGGTCAAACCGAACTGAGGCATGTCTAAAGGCATGGGGATTTTTCTTGAAATTCATCTACGAAAGATATCCTCGGGAGCAGGATTAATGCATGAAAAGCAATAATTCTTGGTGTAACGAAGCAATATTCGCACGCATATTTTAATTCTCCTCGGTCGAATGGAATTAGAATTTCAGCCGACCACATGGACTCGAGTCTTGGTCCAGTTGTCCCAGTGTCCGTTTCTTTGCACGCCAATTTTTTTTAGTACGATTTGACTCATCGCCGTAAACTGTACAATTTTCCGATTTCGATTTAATTTTATAATCTAGAAATCATGAATAATTGTGCGAGGTATTAACGGTCAAAAATTATTCTAGAGTATCACGGCAGAAGTCGTCGATGTAGTTGATTGGAATTCTAACTCCATAAGAGCAGATGGAGAATTAAAATAAGTGTGTGAGAAATGTTTTGTTAGACCAAGTATTACCGCTTGTTCTTTAACTGAGAGCAATGGAGTTCGAAGTATATATACCTATAAGATTAATGTTCATCGAAGGAATTTTATCGAATGTTCGAGTATAGAAAAGAATGACGAAAAAAGATATTACTGCAAGCAACAATAAAGAAAGTACGAATTATGCGGGCGTGTGCATGTAATTATGGTTTATGAAAATAAGTGTACCGACCGGACGAAAAGAATTTTGGTCGTATTCGCCACTGAAACATCACGAATGTTAAAGATATCTACAGTAATGAGGGAATTGATGTTTCTTTGTGTTTAATTAAAATCTCTAACTCCCAATTCTTTATTAATTATTTATCTTTTATCAGATGATTATTAATCTTCCGTTTCTCGTCAAATTAATTATTATGCCTTAATTGGTGGCATACAGCCCTACAAAAATTTAAATATAGGCCATTTCACATTATTTATGTTATAATCTTGAACAGACTTGTTGCAGGATATTACAAGAAGGAAGTTAAAGTGAGCCGTAAAAGACATTGGAATGTCACATTCGAAAGAAAAGACTATAAATATTCTTTCAACTCCTAGATATTTTGTCTTAAATACAAGAGTTTCAAAAAAAGTGTTACAATTCACTATTCAAGTTATCATAATAAATATAATCACGATGTTGATCCTGATATTATAATGAATAAAGAATTGAGAACAAAGTAGAAAAGCTTGTAATATTTTAAGAAGAGTACAACGCACGCTTGTGTAAGGTAATTGGAAATTATATTTACGAATGAAAAAAGCATGCATCACCAGAAACAATCGATAATACATATAGAAAAATAAGAAATAAATTTGTTCATCGCTTATACGCTAAACGGAAAGAAACACTAATGATACATAAGTAAAAAAAAGTAAGTAAAAGAACGCATATTGCGTTTTCTTCTTATTATTTCTTATTGCAAGCTCGAATGCCTCCTATTCGTATGTTAAATAAAATGTGGGAACTCAAAGTACTCTGCTCTATTCTACTTAAACATAGTATTCTATTCAAATCAGAATATTCCAAAAATAAATACATCGAAATCGTTTCTCCTGGCGGTTTTCGAGTACCAAAGACAAAGGCGCACTGTACGAAAATCAATCTTCTCGAGCATCGATCGACACAATATCGCGTCGAGATACATCCGCAGTGTCGGCGGGCCTTTTACACGACGCATACAAAGTGCAATGCAGATGGGGATAAGCGCCGAAAATTTCCTGGCATTATTTGTCAATCCGGATCACTTTAGAAGATACGTCGGCGGCGCTCTTTGCTCCCACGATGTGAATTTATTTTTGCGGGATATAGGCAGCATCCCCGATAGATTTTCCAATGAGTTACGGGGGTGAAAGCAGAAAGGACGAGCGCGGTCTGCGAAGGGGTGCAGGCGGACACGGCGCGCAGAAAACGGAGGGAGGGGACATCGAGATCAAAGGGTTGGTCATCCCCGCGTAGCTCCGGCCAACTCAAATAACCAAGCTCGCCTCGACGAGCGCCACTGGCCCGTTGTGACGAGAGCTAACCCTAAATACTGCAACCCGCCGCGTTTTCACGTCGTTCGGTTCTATCAAATTCCTCGCAATCCTGGCTGGAAGTTTTTCTCCGCCCTCCTCCTCCCCCTTTTTTGTATTTTGCACCAGCGCCCATACACGGTGCCTGAAGTCCCAGGAAGACGCGGCCGGCCCTCGTGATTCCGGCGCAAAAAGGGGGAGGGTGCTTGAGGGCTTACGAGAGATAACAAAATTATCGGGCCGCCGGATGCCCGATGAGGGCAAAAAAGCTAATAAAGGAAATATTCGACATGCTCGATGCTTCATCGGAGAATTTAACCGGTATTGCCGTACGTGCTCAGACGCGGGGTAACTCATTAAACCGACTGATCTCAAATTACCCGTCGAGCATCGAAATATTTTCCACGACACGCCCGCTGGGGTATGAGCCGGATGAAAAAAAAAAAAAAAAGAAAAATGGGTTCACCGCGGAGCGATTACGGACGTGAGCCGAATTCTTTTGCGGAGCAGAATAAGGGAACATTGTGCGTTTTATTTAGCGGCCAGTCGAATCAGGGGCACTCAACGGCCGTGCATGCGGGGGGAAGGCAGTTGCGTTGCTGACGATACGTAGGAGATGGGCAGCTGCCCTAAAATGGCGCACCGACCGACAGGGTAGCGCTCCCGTGGCAACCCCTTTAATATAATATTTAATCTAGCTTTGAACAGGCTTGCGGTTTCCGCCTCTGGAGCTGAGAAGCTAGCTGCCGGGCCTATCCCAGAGCCGTGACGTGCCTCTGGGTTACAGAGAGTGCTGGCTGGAAATATTGCCAAACTCGTCGAGGTACGAATTCTCCGTTTTCGAAACGACGAGCGGCTCGTATTTTAAGATCTTCGTAGTAGACTTCGGTGAGCATATGCGTCCTGAATCTCCAAGGTAAATAACTCATGGAGATTTTTAATTAAGATTTAAAGCAAAACGTGGTTTAGGGAGAGAATTTGCTTAGGTTTAATCATCTTTTATACGATGCCGAGGAAGAAGAACAAACGACTGGAATTACTGTAATAACTAAGCGCAGTCTTCGTTGAGCATTGTGACGAGTAATGCGTTGTTAGCATCCTGTACAACCCTTAGGAAGCTTGAAGTCTTACACTATCTTAATTTGCACGTTAACACTCGAATTCTCGAGCGCTAATTCAATAAATGTAGATACACGTGCTAGGAATGTACATAAGCAGAAGTAAATGCAAAGTTGCGCGTGTATTGATGCAACTCTTAGATTGTTGGCTTCGTAATTTATTTTTTGTTACGATGAGATTTGTATGATACAAAATATGGTCTCAGATAAATATCCGATGTTATATTGACAAAGAAATTCTTGACAATCTGAATTCCCTTGTAACTTGTAACCCATCCTATACTAAACACAAATAGAGTTGTACACGTGATATTCGTGTTACACTCAGATATTACACGTTCATCTGTTCTTCTTGGCGCGAACGAGAAGCGTTTCGAATCTAAGGTGAGATAACAGAGAGTAGGGATCTCGAAGCATCGATAATTAGAATACTTACTTTGGCAATTGCCTGGCATCGCGTGCCTGAAGGAAGACAACGGATCCCGCGGCTGTAGTGGGTTAGGCAGAGGTTGCAGTGGATTTGGCAGAGGTTGCAGAGGGTCCACCAGTGGAGAGGCAAAAAATGGGCCCCCTCGTTGCGAGGCAAACGCGAAGGCATGGAATTGTTGCTGCTGCCCTAAAAGAGATAACACTGCGATCAACCGTGCGCCTGCCCCATGGACCTCAGGTACACGTACTGGTCATCCATCGATTACGACACACTTCGCTTCATGATCCAAGTGAACAACAAGATTCTACGTAAAAAAGGTAGTAATGAAGTCAACTGGGAAATTGGCCACGAAAACTCAGATACGTGTACACATCTTTCATCGATCACGACATAAATCACTACACAATTTACAATGGTTAAATTTAAATATTCTGCATATAATAGAAAAGAGTAATCTAATTAACAGTACAGTTTTCCAGTAGACTTCAGGTGCGCGTAACGTTCATTCATCTATCACGATGTAAATCCTTCTATGATCCGAATGTACGGTTGATCAAGACTTTTTTTTTTACGCGGTACCTAAAAAATAGATTGTTAGACGATCCTAACATAATACAATTTTAGGACGGGCATTGATAAATTTATAACTAAATGTGTCTAATGTCTTTAAGTCACTTGCAGTGTATTACAGAAAATTCTGCGAAATCTAATAGGAATAGATTTATTTATGATGATTAATAATTCATATTATGTGTTTTTATATGCGTTAAGATTTGTCGCATAAACTTTAAAAAGGTCATTATTTCTGAAAGGCTATATCTACAGTACTATTATGTATTAAATGTTTTTCTAAATTAGTTCAGAATACCAATCAAAGGAATGTTACGTTCTTCTCATATTTTGTAATTCCTACATACGCATCTATATAAATATCTCCAATGCATCGGAAATAATTTTCTGTATATAGATACAATTTTGTATTAAACCACATTGTAAGTAGATAATATGCTATTCATTTATTTGAAATGAGAGTCTTACTACAGTAGATTTATCATAAAATGAATTTAACTAACGTATAATTAATACCATGTAATCAGTTAAAGACCGACAACCATTATCTTCCCCCATCGTACCATTCAGAGTCGTTGGATAGTTTCTTTATAACTAATATATGACCATTAAATAAACCATTCTCTATATATCATAGAAAAGTAATACAACACATATCCCCTTTATAAGGTAATTTTTTAAATTATTGTCTTTTCAGCGTCTAAGTTTATATTTTAGTTGCATATCATCTTGTGACTTATGAATACGAGTACTATTAGTTTTTAAAACGGGAATCAAAAACTTAATAAAAATCTGTCCACTTGGTGCCCAAATAACTAAAGGGTTAATCAAATAATAGTAATTAAAAATTTTAATTAGAATCAAGAATTAGGGTGGTGAATCATTCATATAAGAGAAAAAAGGCGTTGAAAAAAAATCCGACATTGGCGTAACTGAGAGATTCGTATAATGATAGTGGAAGGTTCAAAGAACGTACGAGTAGGCTACTCTGGAAGACCACGAATATGTATTATTATTATAATTCATTCAATTATTAGAACTGTAATTGTAGTCTTAGCGAGCAGAATACTGTCCGTCAGGGCTACAGCTACAGTTATAATATAATGATCGAGCGATAGGTGTAGCAGCAACATGCCTGATCATACTACCACGCATGGTCGCATGAACTGGTGCGCAACGTATCCAATTGACCCGTCGTTTTTAGACAATATTCGAAGGTATTTTTATCCTTCTGTTTATCACTCTATCTCAGAGTGAACAAGACTAAGTAGATACATCATACATCTGAAGTCACAGAGAGTCTATCAATTAAGATCCGGATTTCATAATATATTATCACCACACACTTCCTACACTCCGCGCTCACCTAGAACCCAACTCAAATTCAATTCCATTCTCTAAAAAAAAGCTCGTTTAAACCGCACCTACAGTTATAATATAATTATCGAGCAACAGAAATAAGAGCAACATGCCTTTTCATTAAATCGTGTCAGATTTGATCACTTTTTCAATATATAAGAATCGATGAAAATAAAACATTATTTATAGATCACTGTCATATCCAGGGCCTTTTTAATTTTAGGGGGCAACCGATTGCACTTGAATTACTGATACCAAAGTCATAGACGAGTGTGCTGCGAAAAAAGCTAGTAAAGCACTACTCTAAAATGTTATATTAGGAATTCCAAATGCGATAAATGTTTATAAAAAGCGCTAATACGATAAATTCATTGTATCCTGTATTTCACATTATAAATTTGAATAAAGCACCTACGTATACTGGTTTAAATATTTTTTCCCACAGTCAAGGCGAGGGTGGAGGCGGCGAAAAATTGCTCAGCACGCAGGCGACTGTACACCCAAGAGCGGCCCTGCTCGTATCCTTCTACTTCATCCCTCTCTACGACTTTTCATCCAAAGTGCATCGACCAAAAGTCTCTCCGTCTTCTCTGCGCCTTGCCTCCAGCAGCGGCAAGAAAGTGTTCACCCGACGTGTCTGAGAGTTCGTAGAGTAAAACCAACCGGCTGGGGAGAACAAGGTCCACGCAGCGAGGCCGTTCATTTTATTTCCACGCGACGGTGTCGCCAACCCAATTAAAGACGTCCCAACAGGCGGCCATCCTATCTGACGAGACCGGCTGTCCCAGGCCACGTTAGGTTGGGTTACTTCACGTACGTGGGTCCACCGCCTCCCCCCTTGAAGGCTACGAACCAACACCGCCTGGGGAAGGCATTGGAGACCGGAGGGGCCGAGACGGAGGGCGGCAGTGCCAGATCCCCGCCGTCCTGATAATCCAATCGAAGCCCTAATTCTAACTCGGCAACCCGAAATTCCCGCCGGTTTGCTGAATAGGATACGCTCGATCTGGGGACACAATGGGTGCGCGACGCTGGAATACCGACGGGTACCAAGGCTAACGAGATCCTGTTAAACGCTCGGCGATTCGTCCAGCGCCCGGCAGGAGCCTCGAAGAAACTCGAGCGGGAATTTCCTTATGCTCGAATGTCTTTTATTCGGTGCCGTGGTGGAGAACGAACGATCGGGATCGCGGTGCTCGATAATCGCAGGCGGAACTTCGTGTTTTAACCCATCGTTCAGCACTGTCCCTCTTTCGGGACGCCTGCTTTTTATTTATTTCCACCTAAGCAGCGGAACTTTTAGTTTCGATTGTTGCGCTTGAATGTTGTACTGACTGCTGTAAAAATGATGAGCTTTGAAAATATTTTTTCTCTGATAAAGTTACTGTGGGGAATTAATTGATTAGTGCATGATTTAGATTCGTAATTGGCTTTGGTGTATAATGGGTTAAAAAGTTCGTAATCTACTGGGAGGGACAATACGCGTTTGCACACTGTATAATCGTTGGAATTTTTAGTCTGTGATGTAAGAGAAATTGTCTTCTTATGTTCAAATATCGTTTGTTCTGTGCCGTGAGGAAAGATAAGCGATCGAAGTCGTTGACAGTGATAATTAAATTATTTCATAAGACATCGCAATGGACAATACGCGTTTACCTGGTGGAATAATAGCTAGTGGTTTTTATTTTAGATTTAAAGAGAATTTTCTTGTGTTCAAATGTTCTTTATTTGGTACCGGGAAAAAGGGGGATCGGGAGCCTTGAACTTTAACCGGTAATGTGAGTACGCGGATTTCTGATCACAAGTTTTGATTTCTAATTTTTTTCTTAATTTTGACCTGCGAGCATGAGGGACGGATCATTTTAGCACTGACTGTCGCGCTTCAAAGATTTTTTTACAATTATGTCAAGAAAAGGAAAAATTTGCGTTTTAAAAAATCTCGCTTTACTGCATCTTATTTTGACTATATATACGACTTGTGTATACGTTAACATATTTTAAGAGTGAGATATAACGCAAGAGTAAGCGTCGCGTTATGATGATTGCGATAACTTAATTTGTTAAAGAATTGAATATTTTGTAAAACGTCACAAATGAATGCAGATAGAAGACTAAAGTTTTTCGCAAAATACTTAAATATAAAGCCATCGAGAACCTATGATCCTCTATAATACATGATGATTAAATTGATTAAATGTCTGTAGGCACGAGGGGTTATAATAATGTAGAATGATAAGAAAAGTAATATAAAATCATATCGTGATATCTTTTAATAATGCTCTCTATTTTTCTTCCTAATCGAATGGACTGTAAATCTTGTTTCAAGCATTGTTTTTCCTCCAGCCGGCTTCGCGTTTCTTGTAGATCATATTGTCTGCCGACCCAACGTCTGGTTGAATAATATTGGACACATGCGGCAGTCGATGCCCTACTAAATTATGCCGTTGAACCCACGAATTTATCACGCAACCCCAACCCTTTTGGTTGGGTAAGCTATTCTTTGCAGTATTTCATTAAGCATCGAACATTGGGAAGTCCCCTCAAGACGGATTTCGGGTAACCGATAGCTAGCATGTTCAAAGACAGGGAAAGTATGGCCTAAAATATTGGCTCAGGGCAAAACATATAAAGGTGTTTGCAATTTCAACTTCGAACCTTTAATATAATACTCAAGTGATGCAAAATGTCCACAGTTTCTTTTAGGGAATATAACTTGCAAATAAGCAGAGAAAAGTGTGAAATAATGCTTGGGTAAATTAAAAAACTAAAAGCTGCTCTTTCTTTGTATCTCCTGATTTAGAGTAATACAATGATAATAATGCAAGGGTATTCTTAATAATGCCCTGCTTATATCGGTTAATGTACCTATCATTATATATTTATTAGTGTGTACACAGCATGATCAGATAAAATAAGTGAGCAATCATATGTAATTTATAGTATTGTGGGATTTTTAATTACTTTTATTTATTCAACAACAATTTTACTTTCTTAACAAAGAAACTATGTACATACAGTCGGACCTGTATGTTTTAAAAGGTTGTTGACTACTCTAAAGTAATGAGTAATCTTTATTTTATATATCAGTTATATTCGTGCTTTTACTTACGTCATGTATCTCGATGTCCATATACATACATAACTGACATATGTAATTTAGTTGTTTTAACAGAACATATCTTAATATGTGGCTATGAACGTTTGTTTTCAAGTATAAAATCTTTTCATATTACCTATACATAATAATATAATTTAGAATTAAGTAAGCCTAAGAAGTTACAAATCATACGTACTAGAATGATACTTCCATACCCAAATTATCTTCTAAACTTGAACACACCCGCTCTACTTTAAGTTCAACGCAAGCCTAATTCTATATTATATATTAAAATGTAAATAGAACAACATTATCGACAATTTACTTAAAAATCATTGGGTAACTTTTGAATGTAAAATAATCCTGAAACATGTAAAAATATACCATAAGTAAAACGATAGTTGATTCAATGTCAAATCCGTAGACACCCGTTTAAAATGTTCCATAAGTCATACCAAATTAATTATAATATTCACAGTAATCGATATCTAGAACGGTGTAAGTCAGCCTTTAAAATTCCTCGCACTTCAGCAATTAACACGTTAATTTCTTGAAAAAATTTCTTGAAAAGAGGGCAAAGCTTAGAACAAGTCCTGGGGGCTCGTTGTTATCGATTTCATTGGACACCCTTTACGCGCGATGACTGCCAGGGAATTTCTCGAGAGTTACCAGCTGGCAACGACAGCTTCTCATTTCGTTCCGTCACCCCAATGGACCCTTCCGACACACTGGTCGGTTAGGCTGTCAGTTTCGACCTTTCCCAGTAACGTGGTTCGTTTTGTACACCAAAGGTGTGTATCTCAGATTTTGGATCTCGGTTTTAGATAGATTAACTTCCGCGTAGAGCATCTGAACCGAGGTCGAATCTGTCTCGATCAATTTCCATAGCCCCGCAGCCTTTCCGTAGCGGATACCTTCGGCTATGGGACGAGGGTAGAATGTGTAATGAATTGCTTGTTTAATTAATTACGACCCTCCGGTGGCATCTGTACTAGTGGATCTCAGATATGGCGCGTATGCCTTCGCCGGAACGTAATTTCTTTCACGGGAAGGACTTGTGCGATGAACTGAATAAATTTCTCAATGCACAAGAATACATAATGTATTTAAAGTGGGTAATCAAAGCCTGGGGATACATTTTGATAATCTAGAGGAGGGTAAAAGGTATTATACCAGTAATAACCACTTGATTAACCAATTATCTACCATTGTCCCTTATTTGAGGCGCTCCTTTTTTATTTGTTTCTATCTAAGCAGTGGAATTTTTAGTTTCGATTGTTGTACTTAAATCTTGTATTGACCGCTATGAATTTTTTCTCTAATTAGTTTACTGTAAGAAATGATTTAATTAGTGCATTTCTTAGATTTGCACTAGGCTTTAGCATATAATGGATTAAAAGTCTAACTGATCGTGAGTATATTATACTAAACCTATTTTTTATAGGTATTTAATATACATTAAAATGAATATTCTGAAACTAAAAATATACTGCACGATGAGTGCGGAAATAAGATAACACACGAAGCATTTATTTGCTAAATCGATTAACTCCACAAAACAAAGTAGAAGGACAAACAATAAAGTTTCGTGTAATCAATACCGATAAAATGAATTTTCTAATGATACGCCTGTATAAAAATATCGTTTATTTTAATTTTTCTAAGCATTTCAATTACATTATTAAAACAATTTAATTTAGAGTATACTATTATCCTGATTAATTCTTAAAGGAAATTATTTATTATCTTACAGCTACAGAAACGACTGTCATTTAGCGTAACGAAACCTAACGATTCCGAATGTTTATCTTAAGTACAGTAAGTTGAGCGTCAATCGAGTATTTTGACACTGAAATTTAAACAAATCCTAAAAGTAAAGTTAAACGCTTTGGCCTGTGAATGACTCGTACGTAGATCGATTCGCGTTTGCTAATAAAATATCATTATTATATTATGACAGAATATAGGAGTTAACTCGTATTTTACGTTTAAATACGCAATAACGTCAAACACATTTTTGTGCGGTGCGTGGAAGTCCGAACGTCAAATTACGACATGACAAACTTCGATATGCGTGTATACACATTAAATTCGGAGAATAGGAAGGAAGTGCCGAGTGTCAAAGCGCGGAAACCAGCATTGGTATCCCATGGAGGATAGAAGGCCCACCCAAGGGGCGCATCTCTTTCATCTTCTACCGCCTCCTTTAAAATTGTCGCGGTATGCATCGTTGGCCCGTGTCAGGGAAATCGTTTGTTTTCCCAACAGACCTAACGCTGGCCTAGACTTATTTTTAAATCCTTTACCGACCGCGCCGCCTTTTGAACTCGAATCACGCCATTCAGCCAGTTATACAGAGCAATCGGTTAAGGTTACTTTAGAAAAATATTGCTCGATCAATTTCCAGTACGTCGTAGCCCTTTATAAAGTCTACGAAATGATATTTCCGTTACATTTTCGATCGCGTTATAGGTGTTTGGAAGTTTAGATATTTATGCACTGTGATGCGTTTATTAAAAACTAGCTGCGAGGTATGTGATGAAATCGAAGAAGAAAAAATCGAGAAAATTGGGATCGATGTATACATGTACCTGCATGGTATGTATTAGATTTGTGGCAACCACTAAGGACACTTAAAATCATACACGGGACAGAAAATCGAATGATATCAACACGGCCCTGCCTTCGTCATCTTTATTATTCCCACAATATTTCGAAATAGTGGTCGAATCTCCTGGGTGGTCCGCAGATGCGAGCACACAGACGGATGTGGTCGCAATTTCACAACGTACCAAATTTACCAGTACGTTGCGCCCAGAGGCTGTCCAAATGTATTGAAACAATCGGGTATTTTTAGTACGTGAAACAAAGATACATATCCAAACAAATGTTTTGGGGTTACTGGAACCTATCGTTTAAAGATTCATGGTACCGCCGTGAAGAGCTTGTGTTTACATCTTGTTTATGGCCTTTGACATTTTTAATATACAGATATACCATTGTTTCAACAAAAAGCAATAAAATTCTTGTAATAAGCAAAAGTGATATAAGAAAAGTAGATTTGGATAACGAAGATAGTTGATACAACAAATTTTAGTGCAGCTGTTTGAAAAAAAGCTATCCATGATTCAAGACATTTACTTAAAAAGACCTCCATAAGCTTTTGCTATAACATTTTTGATCAAAGTATACTCATGTACGTAATCTAGGATATACCTACTATGATAATAGATACGGAGAAAGTAAGAACGTGTAAAACAAACATAATTAAAGTAAAGATTTTCGGGAAAAAAGCAAATTAAAAAATCAACAAATATCGGCGATAACTAAAAGTGTAGAATTATAAATAATTTCGGTTGATGATTTAAAGATTATTTTTTTTTTCTTTTTGATAATCAACGTTTTAAGTTTCGACTAAATTCATCCTTTTATATATGTTTATTATTCATTTTCACAAAATCGTCCACTTTATAAAATAATCCGTAAACATAGCGGATAAAGGATCTCAGACGTATATAGATTAAGTAGATATAAAATCATCCGAACTGCTCTAAGTCCTTAATAGAAACATTTGAATAAAGTTAATAATAAATTAATCAATTAATAAAGTTTGTGTCAAAACATTTTAGTTTTAACATCTAATAATAAAGATGAACAAAACTTACTTTCTTGAACAGGATTTAGCCAAGGAGGTATTTGGATACCAAAATTGATATGGGATAATCGATTTATCTATGATCTATTCTTAAACGTGGATTTCAACCGCTGAATGTAGAATGTGCGTATAACTTTCAAAAGTCCGCAAAAACCGCATTCTTGTTTGGAGATTTTTACTGATATATCTATTAAGTATAGTTGTCTTGTGAGGTCAATGAGTATTATACACTTTCATACACTTCAGCATCTTCACCATAACAAGTCAACGTTAATTTCACTAAAAGGCAGTTATATCACTCTAGCATTAAATGTAACCCTTAGTGAATGAATGCGCCATATTTGCGGCATTATAAATATTTCGAGAAAATCGAATGCCCTCATACATGCGGAATAACGCAATATCCCTACATACATACGTTTATTCTTTTTATATCAATCCCCATTATTTTTCTATAATTATTGCTTCAGTACCTTTTTCTATTAATTAATATGTTAAAATTTTCCCCAATTTACTGATAATTGTTCTAAAAAAATGCCCTCGTTCGTCAAGGGTTAATCCATTTGTATGATAAGGAAATATAAAAGAAGGGTCTTTATCACCAAATTTTATCTCCGGATCTTATTTCAATAATTGTCTTCCTTTAAGTGGCCTAATTTCTTCTTCGCTATAATCACAATTACCACTTTCATCTCCAAGAACACCCCCCATTTCTATTCTTTAACTAACGAATAATGAACAAAGTTGCACGTATGCATACGCTTCCGGTGATAGTGACCAGGAAAATTGATGTATACGCCAATGATACAAATGGGTTAAGTTGATCTCTCATGGTCCACAGATGCCAACGTATATAGCATAAGTAAGGAGTCCAGAAGTTATGGAACGTGTTTCGAAGCAGGTTTTCGCCCAGTAATCCAGCTGGGTCGTTTCCAAAGGACCCGCGATAACCGAGGTAAATTTCGGTGGCGTGGGTCCGATATGGGTGCACAATACGTTACGTATGTTACGTAACAAACAGGAGACGTTTCAGAATCCCGCCCCTTTCGCAAGTAACGCCGAGGACCTGGGTTGCTGGGTACCAAATAACGGAGCCCCGGTAATTGTATGTCTCGCGGCAGCGGCGCAGCTAAGGAGAAACCGTTGGGCGTCTCGAGGTACCGGGGAAAGTTTGTAGGCGTCGCCGGTTAGGGATACATACAATATCTCCGTGGGCAATGCCGCAGCCCTTTATCAATGTTATGGCGCCTAGCCGCGGTTATAAATAATGGCAATTGCGCGAAACTTAGCCTCGTAGGTAACGGGCAAGCAGCGCGAACCGCACACGGGGCCATTCCGAACTTGCGGGTTTTATCGCCTCCCGTGCCATGCCGCTCGTTCGTTAAGCATTACGTTCGTTGCAGAAATCCCCGAACGCTTCGTAGATTTTGCGATATTTATTATCCAAGTTCTGAATCCGCAGGGTCCCGGAATTAGCACTATCCTGCTGCCCCTGCGGGATTATTGTCACCGTGGAAGATGGGCATGTAATATACTAATCGTCTTCGGAATGGCGCGATAAACGTTGGAAATGGATTTTGTTCAGCTGTACTATGAAGAGGGGTATCCATGTTTGCTAGTGCGATAAGGCTTGTATTCTAGCAAGTTAACACGACCTCAAGATGCTTTTTGGGTTTATAAGAGATTGGTATTGGGGCGAGTATTTTTCGTGTTGCCATTTGAATAAAATTATCGTTGTAAGCTTGGTTGAATACATTTTAGAGTAGTGGATAGTAGATTAATGCTATTTAAAGTAGAATTTGTAAGTTGGAAATCTACTGCTATGGTCGCTTTATTGTCCTCGTATAAACTGTACTATGTATACGATGAATATTTCGATTGCTTGCAGAGAAAATACAATACTGTTTTAACAAATGCGAGAATAATAGGTTGCACGCAAATCGAGCCGAGAAAGAAAAATTAATCTTCAATTAACTATTAGCGTTGAATTTAATCCTAGACATCATATTCCACCAAAAATAAAAAAAAAAACGAATGCCGCCATACAGCCGGCATGACGTGATTTCCCTACATGAACACATCTATTCGTTTATTTCAACCTCCATTATTTTTCTATAATTTTCACTTCAGTACTTTCTTGTATGGACATATCTGTCCATACACCACCTATTATTACTGAACATTAATTATGCACTTTTTCTCACTCTAGTAATAAAATAATTAATTTGTGAAAATTCCGTTGTCTAAAAATCTGAAAATCTACTGGTCATTGCTCTATCAAAATGCGCTTGTTCGTTAAGGGTTAAAAACGACTTAATTCGTTATTCACGCTTAGATACCATACTGCAAAATGCAAGCAGTATTGTTACAAAGAATGCTTTCTTATACGCGAGTATAGAATTCTGTTGCTATCCTCGATGTACAATAAGTAGAATGAACTTGCCAAGATTCTCCTCTTTAGAGAGACGTCTCAACGTCTTATGTAGTCTAAGAGATACTTACAGTAACATTACGTCTATTTCATATGGTATAATAAATAGATGAGAATAGCAATGCTTACAGTGATACTCACTGGTCTTGGATCGTGGCTCGCGCGGCCCATCGACGGTGACCTTGATCGCCTTCGTATACGTGGCGACTTGAGGCGGCGTCGTGGATACAGTTATCGTTAACGTAAAGCTCTTGCCTGGAACAGAATGGGATAAACAGAGGTTACACGAAGTAATCCTGGAAATTTGCTCCGGTAAAACGCATTACGAAATATCACCAAGCTACGTAAAAAATATCAGATGGGCAAATGAAGTCTGCACTATTAATTATTTAACAATATCATTTTAGATCTTTAATCAGATTGAAGTGCTATTAATTAATTAATGAAATATACTTAACTTCTCGAGATAATCGATATTATTTAAGTATTATTTAAGCTATATTTCAAGTAATTTGTTGCACTTCTTATTACTATTTCTGCATTCTTAGCGGTCATTGTGGCATAGAATAGAGTCAGCTTAGATGTATACGTATGGAATATGCGATTAGAACGTGTTAACTGAAAATAGGTGTTAAATTCACGTAATTAAAATTGACTATTAAATGGACATGCTTTAAGTACTTCTTTAATGCACCGGTTATTTTCGTTACTCGAAGCGACTTGATTTATACTGGAAAATAGAAAATGTGGCGTATAATTGTTTCCTCAAAATAAAGACAATATGTAAGCGAACGTTGAATCTCTGATTACTGAATATGATATTTTAATTAAACTGTTGCGGGGTCACATCGCGCAGTGTAATATCCATAATGTCATAAATACTTGATCCAGGCTTGAATCTCCACTAGGAAGATTTAACATCAATCACGAACCATGATCTCTGAATTTTCATGCGTGATCTGTATGTTGTATAATCGATTAGAGTACATATTGAGCAATAGGTTAAACATATGTAATAAGAATTTATAGAAAGGACTAAAAAAGGGATATATACTCTGGAAAGTTTTAATAAGTTATGTGGATTTAATTTAATGTATCATGATGAAATACATATTTATTTAATTCGGCTTTTAACCCTTTACATTCTTACCAAGTGTAACTATAATAATTTCATTAGTGGAAAAACTCAATATTTTTTATTTAATAATGCCCATTTGGCCAATTTGTGCTATTCCAATAAATCGCTAGTTAAAAAATAATTTATTTATCCTTTTTTTCAGTTCATTTATCATTTTTAAATTTATTGAAGTTGTTACAACTATATGTTGCATATTGATAGTGCTAATCACATGACAATACCCAAAAATGTTAACATATAGTGTTGTCCATACAAGACACTTTTGTTAGGATAAACGGAATACGAATATTTTTTAATCAATATGCATGTTTGTCCCACATTCGATTATACAAAGGACATCGTAAATAATCAATGTACTTTAAGCTAATTGAAAGTTGTACATTAGAATTACCTAAGCAGTCAAAATGACTAAGCTGCAATAGTCTTAGTCTAAAGTATACTTTATTACAATTCTTCGAAATGTATTTCCTTATCACTCAAAATAAAAACAGAAGTATAGTAATAATATTCCTTTATTCCTGCACTTTTAGTAACCTACGAAAATATGATCAATGCTATACGTAAAAATTAATCAGAACCGAACGTAAGAGATCAAACGATTCTATAAGAATTTCATGAAAAGTTCTGCTCTTGATCAAAATTTTGTTAATTCGTAAATAGCCTTGCCCAATATATAAACAAATAATTGGGCCCAATATATAATCATTTTATTTTACTCCTGCATCTCCTTAAATACTATAAGAAATAGGTAACCAGTAGTAGTCGCAGTAGTGAATTGCGCATTAATCCGTGAATAGAATTATTTAGAATAAAAAATATGTCATATTAATTTTCATTTACTTCTTTCATTATCAGACATCATCGTAAGTCCACTGTATTCGGTAAAATGCCGAAAATAGTGTTGCCCCCCATCCTGATTCCGTTGCGTGTTGCTTCGTGAATGAACTTATCCCGCATAAAAACAAATACGTTCTAATAATCCGCCTTTGCTTCTGTAATACGAGAAACGTACAAAAATGTAATTCACCGATAGCATCCACAATAATGAATCACGCATTAACCTCCGAACGTACCTGTTCACAATCAAAATAGAGATACAATAACAGCTTCAGCTTAGTACCACACCCTTAGAAAGCCACTAGCCCTATTCGTAAAAATAAATCATCGCACAATATAAAACCAACAAGTCTAGAAGGCTTTCGCGGAAAACATCATCCCCAATCGCAATTCTCTCGAGCGCCAATTCATCGAGAAGCTTACTTCCGATAAAAACACGGACGTTACAATAGTCCAAAATGATCCAAAACAATAAGATACATCTCCACCTGCGGAAAACCTGTGAAACTGCGATCGAACGTCGCTAGCCATGAAAACGAATCGGGACACGGCGTAAGTTTAACGAGTCTGGAAGAGTATCGGGAAAGTTTTGCCCTCGATTGCGATTCTGTCACGTGTCAATTCGCGGACGGGCCTATTCAGTGGGCGCCGAAAGTTCGCAAACGTGGTTAGGCGGGTGAAACTCCGTGGTAACCGAATTACCCGTCGGTAATGTATCGAGGGCGTCGTCGACGGTGACGTTGGCCGGCCAGCGCGGCCGAGTTAAGGGAACACGGTGAGCCGCGTGCGGGGGTGGGTTAAGTTATGCTAAAAAGCCTATTAAACGGGAATAATGTCGCGGAAAAACGGGCCTCGGAAAATGGCCACGGCCGTGGCGCATACCGCGGTTCGCCGCAATTCCATTTACCCTCACGAGTCGCCCGTTCGCGTTAACCGACATTTACGCCATTTTGGGGAACCTATCGAGGCGTGCAGATAGATGGTCTTCGCATTTTATTTTTGCCCCTGGCAACGTGGACGGAGGATTAAAACCCTGATGAACAAGGATTCACGTCGTGCGAAGGGCCGAAGAAGATCTCGAGATAAGGTGGCATGAAGCTTTAACAGTAAAAGTTAACGTATATCAGGTGGAAAGGGGGCATAGAAAGCACCTAGTGTAGTGTATAATTTTATCGGATAGTTTTAATATCGGGTTGGTAAGAGGTTAAGTCGTTTTTCTGTTGTTGCAATCGAAATGTTCAATATTTCGTTATTCTTTGTGCGATTTACACCACTTTGATATTAATCGAAAACTAGTATTTGCACGTTTTCATTTTTAATATTATACACCATAATATGGTGTTTTTTAATCATTCAATTTTGAGAATAGCAGTATATAATGGATCAAGGAAAATTTTATTTTAGACACTCTATGCTTTATGAGTTTCAACTTGGTCGTAATGTGATGAGAGCTCATAAAAATTTGTGTGTTTTATTTGGATCATCTAAAGTTAATGTGTGTCTGATCCAAAGATAGGTTGAAAAAATTAGGTCAGGTGACATGAAGCTTTCAAATGTACTTGGCACCGGAAGACTAAAGAAGATTGATGATGACGTTGTGAGGCCTGTAGCGGGTAATGAACCACTATTGACTACGAGGTAGATAAGGAATAAATTAAGCGTTAACGACGTAATGACACAAAAATACGTGAACTTTGTCCAGCACTGGATAACCGAAAAGGTGTTATCTTTCAACATGACAGTGCCAGGCCTCATGTGGTTTTAAGGACGAAGGAGAAACTCTAGACTCTTGATTATGATGCTTTATCACATCCACTATGCTCACCTGACCTGGCACCACTTGACTATTACTTGTTCCTCTCGATGCAAAATTTTCTTAAGGAAAAAAAATTTGGAAATTGTCAAGATGATCAAAGGGCAGTAGTAGATTTCCTGGCTCCAAAAATACGCATCCGGCATAAATAACTTTGTTGATAGATAGAGAAAGGTCATAGAAAACAGTGGTCAATGTTTCATTAGTTAATATCACTTATGACATTAAATATAAGAAAGCAAACTTTTCTCAAGAAAAAGGAAAGAGAAAAAAACGACATAACTTTTTTGTCCTGCTAATCATTCTTTATATTGCGCCGCAAAAGACTGAATCGCACAGCAAAAAAAGCATGTAAAGTAAGCCAACAGATGTTGAATGTTAATAAGAATCTCAAAACGTATACACACAATTCAATAATTATCCTACTCCCATTCATAACCTGAAAATGCTTTCAGAAGTCAACTCTTAATATTAATACTGTAAAAACGTACCATTAAAAGCTGACTATTGACAATCAGCAAACGAAATAGAAAGGTTGGTAGCGTGAGCATTAACACAGTGTTATCGATAAATTTTAATAATCCTTTGCTATTGTTACACAGGCCGCTAGGTTCAGCAACAAAAGTTTCTAACATTAAATCAATAGCTAACTCATCGCCATAAAAACTTAGGTAGATCGACATCCGTTTCCATGGTAATCGTGTTCAAATCCTATTTCAGATTGCTTTTCAGAAGCTAAACCTTAACATCCGGAATACATATAGTGTGAAAAATTATCCCGTAAGCTCGATTAAATTAATTATCCCCGTCTTAAAGAACCGGACAAATTGATTGAAAGGACTCGCTATATATTATCACTGTCTAGGCTGCTCAAACGCGTAGAGTCTATATTGGCAACCAATGATGAAGACTCCAGAACATTTAAAGATTTACGATATTGTTGTGCGCAAAATTCGAGATTACATATACCACAATAGTTTGTGTGAATTTTTCTGTTGTGTTTTTTGTTTTGAGTTATGAAAAATTCAAGATTAATTTAAAAAAAGGTGATACGCGTAACTTTATAGTTATGATAAGTGTTGATGTTAACTGTTTAATTACTGTAATATTTTAATTCTATTCTTCTTCTCTTTACCTTATAAAATACAAAAGAGATTAATAATATTTCTTTTCAATTCTAAACTTTTATTTGATCAAGAATACTAATGAATAATACAATATATCAAATAGTAGTTCATGATTATACGATATAGATCCTCAATAGATATATAACGCGTTTCTGTTAAATTATTATATTTAAAGTCTCGTAATAATAATCTGGAGTATATAATTGACATTAGTTCCTCTCAATATTATTAATTTTAAGCATGTATCCCAAATTCTACAATAAATAAACGAATAATGCTAATAAGACTATATAATTTACAACTATTGCAGCTCTATATTTATTTCACATTTAATTTTTGTATTTTATGTGTAATATTGGTCATCATCCACTTATGAATTGCTTGTAATTTATAAATTCCCCAGAGTTAAAATTTTTATCAACGCAAAATTAATTAAAGCTTGCCAGCATGATTCTAGGACTTCAAATTCAAGTGCTATAAATGAAGAGTTTGTCATAAATACAACGTATTTGCTCTAAGTCAACGTAATATAAAACTTTAAAAAATATTGGTCTTAAAATGGCAATGTCTTTCTCTTTCGTGTGTTTTTCTAAGACTTTTAAGTTCAAAGAAATCTAATAAATGCTGTTTGGAGTGAAGAGAGTTTGATTAATTTATAAATCTTCCAATGAATTAACAGGTTTTCTTTTCGTACAACAAAATCAATTCTAATTGAACTATGCATAATTTTTTTATATCATGTATACTAATACAAATAATCTTTACGGATTTATAACACTTTTGAAGAATTAATTTCAGCTTAAATTCATCATACAATTCTTGCACTATCATTATCTATCTATAACAATCGCAGTCATAAATTTATGCTCATACCATACGTACAACACAAAAATCACCTGCTTTATGAAGAAAACAATATTATTCTTTAAATATAAAATATACTCATAACAGATTATTTTCATTAAAACAAATTCGTTCATAGGACAGATCCAGTTCAATTCGCCATTAAAGTATTAACATAATCTCTTTTTTAACACTCAGTAAATTACAGCAATAAAGAAAACTGAACACAAACCAACTATGGTATCATTATTTGTCACAAACTACTTCATTACGAAATTAAAAAAATGCATCTAAACAAAATATAACTGTTATTTTCCAATATAATAATTCATTCCATTTGGCAAGACACTTTAGCCACTTTGTGACACTGATCGTATTAAACTCGAAGGTAGTGAAAAATAAATACAAGAATAAATCATGGTTGTAAAAATGTCAGGATCGGAGAAATACCAAAAACCGGAAATAGTTGAAATATCCATGCACGGCCCTAAAGCAGTTAGTACGAAGGGGGAAAAAAAGGTCGGCGAAATAATAGCGAGTGTCGAGAGTGGCCACACGGTGGTTCACCACGCGAGGTTCTCGTTTTCAGTGGCTGGTTCCCCTCAGTTTGTTGCAAGTCACGGCATCCTCGGTGGCTTCAGCCTACCCTGCCGGCCTTTTCACCTATTGGTGGTGCTGCCAGTCAGGTAGGTACACGTAGGTACACAGGTATCACCCTCGGTGCCAGCCACCGCGGCACCATTAAAAGTCGTCTGGCTGTTACGCCCCTCTTCCCCTGCATATGTTTCTTCAAACGGTCGCAGTATGTATCCCATTAGAATGTACGGTGGTACTAGCGCATAGGAATTTTGTACTCTAGAGAGAAAATTTGATTTCCCGATACTTCTAACCAAGTCTGTGGTGTACACATCAAAATATTTAAATGGACATATATTATAAGGTTAGATATAGAAAATACTTTCGATTCTAAACAAAGTCCGATACATTGATTAATCCCGGCTTTCACAATTATTTATTTTATTTATTGATAATCCACGAGTGTATATGGATTTGAAGTTTCACACGGAAATTCGGTTTCCCCATTGCCCTATTTGAGCCTGTATTTTACATATCAAAAAATTTTTAAGTGATAAGTATTATTGTGTTAGATATAGATGTAATTAATTTCCGGTAGAGGCAAACTTTTTCTGTATAATCATTGTAGAACCACAGTTTTTATAATTGAGTTTTAATTTTATACCTATATTCATTATCGTAAAATATCGTTTAATAGTACAATATAGATATTGTCATTACACATTTAAACTAAAATCTGTTCGAATACAGTTTAATGTACGATCATAAACATATCCCATGCAATACTGTTGAATAAAGTTGGAATAAAGATGCTTGCACGACAAAGATCCAAATCTCTGTTCATCAGCTTGCAGTAATATTCAAAAGCTTTTTTTATCGAGTCCCTTTTGGTAGGAAAAAAATTGGCCATAAAATTGGAACATTATTACCCTTATCGTATGTTATCAAAATGCCTATGATAGACGAATACACAGAGATTTACACAGTTACAAAGCGAAATCAGCATAATGCAAAAACCACACGCTCAGGGCAAAACTTCGGGCGCTCGAGGGCGAGAAACGTAATTTTCATCAAATGAAACGAAGAACCTGTATTTACGTGGACTTATGCTTATCGACCGGTCGATCATGCTCGTTAGCATACGCTTCTCCGTGAAAGTGTGTACACGAACATCTCTGCGTGGGTCATCGTGCTGCCGCCCGGCCAATTAATTAATTTCAATTTTAGCCGTGGAAATCGCAAACGCGCCATTGTGCTTGATAACAAATCGATTATGCTGGGAATAAATTGCCATTGGCGGCCACGTTTGCCTTCGCACTTTTGAGAATCGGGCTGAAAGGTAATCGTTATAACGACGTTTCGGCCTAGGGCTTTTCTGGATTCAATAATTAAGGCGGGAAGGGGAAAAGCGTTGTCGTTCTTGTTTAACAGTTTTTAATCCCGGATAGCCGTCCTCTCATCCCGTAGGCTGAAGCATGCGAGACGGCTTTATTCGTGCAACAAAGTTGAAGGAGGCCCGTCTATTCCCGGGTGAAACTATAAGCGCACAAATGATCTATCTCGTTAAAGGGCTTAGGGTTGAAGGGGTGGAAACGATCCGCTACCTTCGGGGGTAGACTTTGTAGCGATAGAGCGGGAATTACAGTCGAACGTGCGGGAAGGGACCGTAGCTTATCATCGATATTACAAAGCTCTCCATTATCGCGAAAATCTGCCCGCCCTTCGGGAATCTAACGGTTTGTCAAGGGAAAGTACGGCGAATCATCCTCCCGTTTTGCAAGCTTCTCGATTTTTGCGATTAGAGAATCGAGGCTTTAACCTGTATCGACGTATGCGCGTCTAGAAAAATCTTCTAGAAAAACCGGAAGGTTTTTTTAAAGGGAAATAATAATGCGTTTGATACTTCGAAAATCAAGATTTTCAATTTTATCTTGAAATCTACATCATAGTATTCCACAAACTATTTGTAAATGGATTATTTTGACCATCTAAGTACGTAAGTGGAACGATATCTATCTAAATATTACTATGTATCATTATGTAATATTTAATATACGTTCGAAAAATATGATGTATACTGTTCTATATATTTCATATGATCGATCTTCACGCTTCGGGACGCGCTGCGAAAAACTATTGGATAAAAATGTGCATAGAAGATTTCAACGCGCAACCGCGAAAAAGGAATAACAATCGTGTCATATTTGGCTGCTCCAAACACTTTCGCCTATCGTTTAAATTCATTAAGACAAAGGCCTTGCTGGGAATACATGCGCAGCTCTATTTCCATACTCGACAAACGGAAAGATCGTTAAAGATTCACTCGAGTTTGGTGCACATCGGTTTTCAGAGAATATTCAAGGAGCCGAGAAGTCCTAGGAATCCTGACGAGAGACACTTCTCTTACATTCTTCATCCTAGCTTATGTTAATTCCGCGCCCGGCTAAAACAATTGAGAGCTAATCCCAGACAAATGACAGACGGGCTTCTGTGAATTCGAGGGAGAATTTCCCCTTGTACAGGCTAGAAAATTCGGGAATATCGTGATTTACGGGAAAACGATTTTCTCCGTGCAGCGCTTTATCCGAATAATATTATAAAAATAGCAAGGTGCTGACCACGTCAGCATAGAGAAGATTTCATAATAGTAAACAATTCGAGTTTGTATTAAAAAAATTAGCGAAAAAAATCAGCTTCAATATTAAACTTTAACCTCATAATAAATAATATATTACCTGTTACTCAACTCCTACTTCAAAGTATAATGCAGAGAGATATAATTACTCTATCAGTTCCTTTAACCCATTACTTACCATCGTCCCTTTTTTGGGATGCTTGTTTTTTTATATATTTCCACTTAAACAATAGAACTTTTAATTTCAATCGTTGCACATAAATGTTATACGGACTGCTATAAACTTCACAAACTCGATAAAAATATTTTTTCTCTAATTGGCTTGCTGTAGAAAATGAAGTACTCAATGCATTTTTTAGGTTTCCATTTACTTTTGAAATATAATGGGTTCATAGAAATTTGTTGGAATTTCGGTAGAACAGCAGAATCCAACGGAAGGGAATCCTGAATATATTCGTATTTCATCGGCAACCAAAGTTTCGTCGAAGAAAGCCACGGACATTTAAGGATGTCAGGAAGTCTTCGAGAAGCTGCCGAAGTGGGTCGCGAGCAGTTAACTAATCGACAACTCGTTGCGAGGCCGAGTTTGAAAGATAGGGTTAGACAAAATACCGGCGCTAATAACGTTAATTAAAACCCAGTTGAAACCTCAATTAATATCACCCACCCCTGAAGGCGCCGTCCTCCGGGATCCACGCCTCGTCCTTTCCCGGCAAACACATCTGTTTCTCGAGGAAGCACGGGAGGAAAGTAAAGAGGAGGTTGCTTGGTGGTGGTGCGGACAAATAAAACCCATTACCCACTCCAAGACGTCGGCGTCTTCTTGGATCCATTCTCACACCGATGAACTGCACGCCAACCCTAAGAGACGACCAATCCCCCCCCCCCGTCCCTCGCCTAACCCCCTCGTTACAACGACGGGGTTGGCCTTGACTAGACTTTTCCGCAAGGAACGAGGAAAAAGAGGGGTGTCTCAAGACGGCCACGACCTACCCTTACTACGAGGAAGGCGGAATTCTTTGAGGGGTTTTCCAGCCGTGCTCCATCCCTCGGGTGTTTTCTTACAGCATTCACAATATACGCCGATCCCCTCTGTCAACGAAACTTGGTGAACCTCCTCCGGGTTTATGAATGAAACGGAGAAAAAGGGGACGTCCGATTCAAAACGGAAAGAAATATACGCCTGCGCGTTTTCAAGGGCCAGGCAGTTGGTGTTTGTGCGCACTGCAGACTGTAATTGTGAATTTGTTGAACGAGCTTTAAATCTCGAGTTCGCGCAACTTTTGCTTGTGATCGTGAATAGTGTAATCGTTGGAGATTTTGTTTCAACCCCTGCGCCTTTACGAGCCGCGTGGAGATTTTATTGCTTTGCTTATTGGGATGTTTGGTAAAGCCTGGTTTAGCAAGTGTGAGATACACTGTTTCTTGTATTGTGGAGATAATTCAAAGATTAAGGTCATTTGACGACAGACAAGGAACTAACTGTATATCGATTAATAGTTTTTGATTTGTGTATTTTCAAGAATTTGTTTTTTTTTTTTTCATGCAAATACATGTCTGCGCACTCTATATGTGAAAATAGTTTTTTTATATAGTAATATAAAAATAAGATACTAATTAAGGAATGTATCTATTGAAGGAAATGAAATTGACTTAGGAGTTGTTCAGAGTGTCAGAATAATCGTCTATACTCGACTGTCTTCAACTATTTATCCACGCGTTGGTGGAGTAAATGTCACACGATAATCGAGTCGCCCAAGAATATTTTACCAAAGCAATAGTATTGCGAGTAATAGGTTCGAGAGCAGAAAACGTCACACTCGTTTAAATCGTGAAACCAAGCTTTGCTGTGTAGATGAAATAAGTGAACAGTAAAAAGAGACTTACCTCTGCCACTTCTACCGACGAACCTAAGATCATTGAACTTGGCAACTTGATTTTTCATTAAGGCGGTCGAGTTTCTTAACTCGGCACAACAGTTTTCGTCGTTACCAGCACGGACGGTCACCAGAGTGCCATCGCCGACCTCGCCTAGTGCTACAACCTTGAAAGCCACCGGTAGTGTCTTGTTCGATCTCCAGTGCGCTGGCAAAACGGTGCAAACCAAATGCGGCGAACCTAAAATAAATGAGTTTTTCACCATAAAGTATAATTCTTAGCAAAGAGCACATTCTTAACGAATATTTGACTGGTTGCTTTTGATCGCAATGGCGCATTAATGTCGTCAAATAGCCACAATGATGAATCAGTCAGAACGATAAAGATTTTGACCTCATTTTTAAGAGGCTGTAATCGTGTCAAGGAAAGTTATGCAAATTGCAAATGTGTGTATTTTATAAGTGTGTTATATTTATTACGTTCATGTCGTCATGGTTAGACAAGTGTTTGACCTTTATATTTTACACTTGACGTAATAACGTACAACTCCACGGGTACAAATACGAGATTAAGTAATTCAAAAATTAGTTTATAATGCCTTATGTATATATTTTCATCTATTATAAAGTGTGTTTATAATATTGATTGAATGATGAAAGGCTTTTTCATTTTACGTATTTGTTACGTGAATAATTTCACTGCTACATAATTTCAATGTATGATATGTCTATATCAGATCACTTAGTAACATTTTCGACGATTAATCTAAGGAAATAATGAAAGTCTGTAACTAAATGTATGATGGCGTACACGACAAAAGCGCAAGTACACGCGTGGAAATGACCAAATAGTTTTCTATGTTATATTTATCTTATAGACATGGTGTATCCAAATTTTCGGCAAATATTAGACCCTAAGTGAGACAATGGCGATATTCAATGCCAAGGATTAACTGTAATCTAAATGAACAAGTTTGGAGACAGGTACACATCATTTTCTCAAGTATTCTTATAAAGCGCTAACTCAGAGAAAACGTATTTACAGTTCAGAAAAGAAACGATTCATGTATAATAAAACAAGCATTCCAGATCTTTCTAGTCATTTCTAAAATGAGTTATGTACGCAGATTTTTGTAAACATTACAAACGTAGTTTCTGGCTGATGAATTTTTGGACAAACACACGTTAACATCTGTGGTGGTTAACGAATATAAAGCACAATAAAAGCTGTTTTATATTTTCACCAGTTTTATGATACATAGTACATTGCGTTGTGCATTCCCTGCTCACTCAGTTTTAAATAAATATGAGTGAAAGGATATCAGAATGTGTATAACAATCAGCAATAGTTGCTTGGCCCCCTTAGCACCTAAAAGGCAGAATATGTAGCGGCTTTGTTAATCTTTGCCACACATATTCTGCGCTAATGCTTCGGCTTTTCAGGTATATAGTAACGCAATTTTAGCACTTGCAATGACTAGTTATATTTAAAACCAAATTTCATAAGAACAGATAGTAGTGCTTCGTCTCATTCCTAATGTAATCTCGAAATTGAATCTTTGATGTTGACTTTTAGTTGTTATTTTCTCAGATATTTTTAAGTTTCACATAGAAATATCTCAAGATAATAAAAAGATTGATAATTGTACCTTTTAACACGTTGCCTGCCTTGTGTTATTACAAAATGTCTTACAATACTATTATGGATGCGAAAGTGTTATTCATAACAAAGCCATTATATCATGAATCGTTACTATTAATCCTACCCTATATATCAATACCACTCCATCATTAACCACAGCAACATAACACAGACGTGGCTCACGCGGCATGAATATGGAATCGTTAAAAACAGATCTGGCAAAGAGCGTGGTAAGTCAAGATCTACAATGGTGTACTAGTCGAAGATTCAACCTCCCATACGGAGGGTCAAACCTCAAATTCAAACCACATCACCGGAGAATTTTACGCGAAACACGTACATCGCAATTCCATTAGTTCGAAATTCCTCTTAAAAAAGTATACCTTAAGCGATAAATGACTTTAACAGTCGATGCCAAAACTGAACCCTTAGCGAACGAATGCCGCCATATTTGCGACATTATCCAGTTAACTACGCACGATGTGTATACACGTCGGTCCGAAATTTTCTTTCCACGCGGTTAACCCTTATACTCATAGTGTAAAATAAAAACTTATCATTTATCGCAAGAACTTATTTGCAGAAAAACCAATGTCTTATCGAATAAAAATGTAATCTTACTTTGCTTTACATTCATCGTAAAATCATTCCGCGTTTCATTCCTGCCTTAGGTTCCGCGATAAATTCCGCAGTTAACTGGTTATAAACGTAATTAAAAGTGCGTCCGTTCGTTAAGGGTTAAACCAACAAGCGTGTCCAATCAGCCATCACCAAGCTGCTGGACGCAAGACACAGCACCGAAGCACTGCCTACCTGTTCTGACCAGCTCCCCTGGATGCTCGCTGACGAAATCCCCAAGAGATCTCTCCGCCAGGATGTCGCTGGTCATCTTCGTGTAGGCATCGGTCAAAGGAGAAACACCCGACTCCGGCGAAGCGGCTGCGCCAGGAGCCGAAGCTCCTGTCAACTGCATCCTGCCGCCTGCTCCACTGCCCTCGCTGCTACCACTGACCGTTCCACCACTGGAGCCGTTACTGGAGGATCTCACCGAGCTAGCGCCACTTCCGGATACCGTGCTACCGCCGCCGCCGCCGTTGCAACGGCCGAATATATCCATAGGCAGTCAGAACGCCGGATGAAACATCCTTCCATTCGGTTCACGCAGTGAGCCAGCTCGTCTCTCGTCGCATCCTCGGCGGAGAAAAGTGAGATCCGGGGATTGAGGAGAACCAGGAACCTCCGTGGTCACGGCGAAGGCAGGGCAGAGTCGAAGCACGGAGCAAAGGCGGGTCGAGTGGGTGGATTCTGGCGTCTTCTTCTCGCTGATGTTCCTTGGGTTATGTGCCCGCTTTTCCCTCTAATTATCTACCATTCTTTGCTATTTTGCGACGCTTGCTCGTGACTTGGTAACGGTGACGAGTTTGAAACTTCGAGGGGTGTGACGTCACGAATAAAGGATGGTTACTTTATCGTTATGTAAAGTCTCTGGTCGAAGCCTTTGTCAGTTAAGGTGTGCAGAATGTATTCGCAGGTTGATGTTGGACGATCCACGGATTTTCTGAAATGAGGGAGAGCGTTAATTTTTTGATAATTCCTGTGCGAGCGACGGATATTGGGGATACTGGTAAATGGAAATATTGCTATAAATACCGAATAATAAATATAAAGTTTTGCTATCTGCGGAATAATGGAGCAGGGAATTAATCTAAATTCCTTTGAGTTATTTTATTAGAATTTTCTTAATGGAAGAAATTGGTTAGTGTGATCATTGATGGTTTATTTTTAATGTTTTCGATCTTGAATGAAGAAGGAAAATTTGTAGTAGTAATGATAAACACCAAACATCGAAAGCACGCGAGTAATCTATATTTTATTCTCCTTTTTCTAGAAATGTATCCCGTTCGAAGAGGAAAAAATATTACCCAAAAGGGTAAACGCTAAATGTACGGCCGAAATCAAACGACTCCTGACTAAGGATTTATACTGAAAAAGAATGTATCGCTAATTACAAATCTGAAGTATCAGCAAAGTAAAATAGATTCATGTTTGTTATAAAACATTTCCCACCGATTTCTTTGTTAGAAGAACAAAATGAAACCATAATACCAATAAATGTTACACATTTTCCATTGAAACTGTTCTAATTAAAGAACAAATATTAGTGGCAATCGCGACTAACTATGACATGTCAATCAAACCTCATCCATCGACACTTTTTTAAAACCATTTAAAATCTCTTAAAGAAAAAGGAAAGTCATCGATGTTCAGAATATTCATTCGCTTCACAATGTTCACTCGATTAATTAATACCATCTATCGTCAAAAACTGCGATCTCCTTAAACCGCTTCAACCACAATCCATTAAACCGAGAGGAAAGATTAACGTCGGTATCGATCAAAGTTAAGCATCGATCGAAGACGATCGATCCAAATATTTTACCAAACGCACACCAAGAGTCTATCAATCGTCGTCCAATGACCGCCATACATGACGAGTGGAAGCATGGAACTCGATTCCCAGTACGAAAGCTCAACTCTTTCGGGGGCGGCGGCTCCCCAATCCGTCGGTGGACCCTTCCATTGCCGATCCATTTAACGAAGGCCTCGAGCAACCTTTATTTTACGACAGGAACAATTTAACCGGGCTGCTCTACCCTTCAGAAGGACGCATCACCCCTGGGACGAAGGCAGGTCGTAGTACGAGAATCGCCGGAGGCGATGGACGAAGTGAAACGGGGAGAAAAGGGGGTAAAACGGTTGACACGGACAGGAACGATTCGCACACTTTTCACGCGGCCGGCTCGTGACGTCACCGTTCATTCAGTAATTTTTGCGCACGTCACCGGGGCTGACACGCCGGATCCAGGTGGTTCCAGGAGGGGCAGAGCGGGCTCGTGGTGGGGACGGAAAAAATAGGGGAAAAAGAACGCCCGCCGGTAGGCAACCCCCACACGCCGCACGGATACCCAACCCCTACGCACGTACGACCGCGTGTCAAACTACACGTGGTACGTTACCACGTTGTTCTGTCAACGGCAGGTTTGAAGGTCCGTTGCCACGCACGGCAGCTTCATGGCCGACTGAGAAAAAGATTGCGGGCATAATGAGACACCGATGGCAGCCACGAATATCATCGAATGTTCAGCGCTGTTGATTAAATTTAAACGCGTCTCTCTGGCGTAGACGTGTACGTTAGAGCTTTGTTAAATAAGCTCTCGTCGAGGCATTGGATAAATACGCACTGGAAGTTGGAAGTGATTTAGATAATCCATGGAAAATCGATGAGCCTGTGAAGCGGGTATGAGCGATTAAGATTTTTGTGCGAAATGACGTTTGCAAGTGCATTAACGACAGGAAACTCTTTAGCTTGTTGCTGACATGTGCCTTTCCGTGCTATTGTCAAACGGAATACCCGGTACTGCTCGTGGAAAGCTGCACACGCCGACGCAACAAAATGGTAAATGCAACGCCACCGCACCTGAGATTAACTCTAATGTATATGCATTATTTCTGCATCAAAGCGCATGATTTTTTTTCCAAAGAGTAGTGGATCTTAGGCCCCTGTGGAAAGACATTGGGGGGCGTTGCGACGGCTAAGATTCCCGCTTAACTTCGCATTCAAATCTCTTCCTATGCTCCTACCCTATTCGCACTTCCGGAAGAAATAATTCATCTAATCTCGCACATTAGAAAATGATAATAAGATCACGATTTGATACCAGAAACGGAAGAAACTAAATATACCGTTCTGAAAAACATGATTTTTGATAAGCGATTTCGAGAGTCTCGGAGAATCGGGACTAAAGGAATCTTACAGAATACATATTGCACTTTATATACAGGTATAATTTCGCGATAATCGTGTATCTTCTTAACCAGATAAGAATCTAGGAAAGTTTGCGAAAATCCTACGTTCGTTCACAACCTTCTGCCGCGAAGGATTATTCCTTTCGTTATCGTCGTAATCCTGATAAATACCTAGTCTGAAATCGAGAAAGCAAAGTCTGACGGCTCTTCTGGTGGTCCCAATCAGCGCATCGCAATGAAAGAAACAAAGGATCGTCAATTCTGTTCAGGTATTTCACTCACTTGCATCCTCTTATCGATAATCACTTCTCTGCCCGACGGACGCTAATAGCACTGTCCCGAATCACGATTTTCCACCCGCACATTTTTAACACCGAACACCAATCCTTCTTTTCTAGAATCACGCACTGAAACGATCTCAAACCGCGATTAAGCGCATACGGATAAATTCTTATCGACGGCTTTGACAAACTTTCCAGCAACAAACGCCTGCAAAAATTTTATACTTTGCTAGGCCTCGGCCTTATGAATTTTTGAACGGCGCTTTCCATTCCTATTCTTCCATTATCACTCGGTTAAAATCCTCGATACGGGCACAAATAACAATCCTCGACGGTCATCAGACCTCTCTGGATTATCCAGAACTGGTCCCGAGGCACCTTCTTGAGGACGCTTCAAGATTATGATCCTCCTCCAGGAGTACTTCGGATCTGGCGATTCCGCTCTAGTGTGTTTTGATAGTCGGCACTGTATTTCGGAATATCCGTTAGGGACCACTAACTATAATTTCGGCGGTTCGTGTGAGGCAACAGCCGTTGACGCACTGGTCCATGCCAACACACGCAGCATCCCTTTCCCCTTTCCCGGTTCCTCTCACACCCCTCTGGCACCCCACTCCTTCCAGCCTTCCTTCCTCGTCCGCCTGTCTCTCTCTCCCTCTACCTTTCTCACTCTCTCCCTCTCACTCTCTTTCCCTCCCCGTATCGCTCTGTCTCTCTCCCTCTCTCCATCTCCTATGCCCTCTCGCTCGCTACCTCTCTCTCTCTCTCCCTCTGCCGCTCTTTCCGTCCCTCATTCCGCCTGTTTCACCCTCTTTCTCGCTCCCTCGTCACTCTTTATCGCTTTATCTCCCACCGGGCCTGGCCTCTCCCTCTGGCATTGCACTCTCTCTTTCCCTCTCGCTCCCTCTTGCCTCTCTCTTTTCCCTCGACCCTTTTGCGGTGTGGCTCGTGTGCCGGACATCGGTGGGGAGCCGGCTTTCGATCGATCTATCGAATCCAGATTTGATCGGCCCCCGCATTTTTTTCTTAACGGCCGAAACTCGGGAAATCGCCATCGTAACGAACGGCCCCGTTTATTCCTAATTAGTCAAACCGGCCGGCACCGGTCCCTTCGCAATTTTAATGAGCAGTTACATTTTGCGGCAGACGGCCGTGTTTTCTCGCTTATAACGGCTTTATCGTTCACGGGTATAGCCATGGCGTGTATTAATCAGCCGGCGGCTGTAGCGCACTTAAGCTCTTGTTTCCGCGGGGAAAAGGAGAAGAGCAATGGAGCGAGACGATCGCGTGATGAAGGGATATTGCGGAAAAAATGAATGAGATCGTAACCCAATTACCTATTTCAATGTGGAATTTATATTTTTTTTTCAGCCGATAGGCGTATCGGACGCATGTTTTCGTCGGAAACAATATTTAAACGACACGAATATAATTGTCCATCGAGAAAAGCGGTAGCTTCGTTTTTAACATGTTAATTTTCACGAAACTTGCGCATATAGTACAACGTATGTGTTTTAATATATAGCTATTTTGCTGTAATTTACGTAACAATAGATACGATACAGAGTCGTGTTACCAAGTTCCGATCAAAAGAAAATTTCTCCAAGACTTTTACTTTTAAAATATTATACACAATAACAACAATAACCAAGGCGTACTAAATATCTGCTGATAATCAAAAATTAACCGTGCAAATCCGCTGTGATTTCCTGAACAGGAACGGTCAAAAACCTTGAGGCGTTGATAGGATAGCTCGATCGTGCACAACTGGATCAGCGGAGCCCCATAGAAATCTCTCGGTTATCCTTCGTGTTTGTCTGCTGGCAAGTCCGCGATCGGTTGGATATCGTCAGGATATATTCGCGCAGGAAATGGGTAGTTCTATTGTTTGCACATTCGTACAAACAGTGCAACTGCGAGGATGCATCGGGGTGTGCTCTCTCCCTCTCTCTCTCTCTCTCTCTCCCTCTCTCTCTCTCTCTCTCTCTCTCTGTTTGATTTTCGAAAGTGAAGCTCCATTGTAGCATACACATGTCGGCGGACATAACGCGAGTATGCCTATGGATTTAAATCTATGAAAAATCAAGATCCCGATTGAAAGTCATCGCCGTTGGAGAAACTAATTTACGTTATAGATCGAAAAGCATGCGGTGCGTCCGCTAATTCGGCGATATTCCTCTCTCAAATTATTCGTAATTAATATTCGTAGTAACGCAGTTATAGTAACGTATCTATATTCGGCAAAAAATTCTGTTCTTGGAAGGTGAAGCAGTACGGGTTCGATTGGGCAAAGATTTCGCGGAAGCGCGATCGCGAGGTTAAAAAAGAATTTGACAGAATCGGCGATGCTATACTTCTCCGGTATATGCCGCATATTTGAGTACCGCCGACAAGCTCCGCGGAATGAATCGCACGAGCAACAGAAGTGCCGGTATTCAGCGGCAAACGATCACCGACGAGACGGTGACAAACAGCGATACGTTGGAAACGTGGAAACTGGACGGCCGTCGTCGTATTGACAAACGACCTAACGCCCGTGTGGACCGTTGCATTCGACGAGATTCGAATTATCTCTGTTGGAGCTTGTCAATGCAAATGCCATACCTACATTCAATTACCGCTCGTCACGCTCCGATCAACGCACTCACCGTCCAGGAAACTCTGAATACCCCGACCGTCGATTTCTTTTCCCCTTATCGCCCTTTTCCCTGATTTTTTTTTTAAACAACGGACACTCGGAAGAGACAAGCTGTTTTTGGCAGTGGTATACGCATATTCGATTCTTAGCTCGAGCGGTCGTAAACTCACATGCAAATATAAGATTACTCGTCCTCACTATTGAAATCGAATACTCGATTTAGCTCGTGATGTCGGTGTACGACATGTGGACGTAACGACATTTGCCGCTATTATAATGGTAGACCTGGGAACGTAATTTACAACTCTCTGCCCGGTATAATATATTACCGTACATGACACTTTAGTACACGCAGCCCGCTTTTTGATGTCACAGAGATTTGTTTACGTAACAAAGCGTAGCCCCACCCCAGCCTTTCAGGGCCACGTGTAAATCCCGCAACAACTGGCAGAAAAAAAAAAAGAAAGGGATCAGTAATCGGCGGTACGTACCTAAGCCCGTGCTCTCGTGAAAAACCGATGCACGATCCAAGGATCGTATCGCAGTGTCTCTCCTCCCGTACTCCCCACCGCCATCCACGCTCGCAGGACGATTATTCTTTCTCCGCGGCACAATGATCGCGCACTTCACCCTTCCATCCGCGCACATTCCGCGAGCACACGCCAATCGCATCGGCCAGACTCGCGTGAATTCACGGCCAATCTCCCGAGAGGTCAGTATCGCCGGATCTTCGGGCACGTAATCCGAGCACGTGTCACGGAGGGGTGTCGATACCGCGGTACGACGGCAGATACCGGTGGCCGATAACCGACGGTCCACCGAGCGGCTACCCAAGGGCGAACTCCCTCGCACACGCTCTATCGTGCACGAAGTGTACGCGCATACTTTTGTTCCAGCGTCGCGCAACGCGCCGGTGCACGTTCGCCATTGGTAAGCGTGCTGGTATCAGTGACGTAAACAAGAGCACATCCTTTATCGGGGCCGTGCACGTGTCCTCCCGCGCTCCTCAAGGGCGCTGCTGGGATGGAAAAAAAAGATGGCCAGGAAGAGCGAGGGAGACGGGCAGTATCGGCACGCGCGAATAGGACTCGTCCTGACCCGCTCGCAGGTACGTTCGATTGGGCAACAATGCGCGAAGAACACGGTGGAAGCGGCAGCAACAACAGCAGCACCGGCAACCGCGTGAATACTACATCTCCACCCCCTTGCACCTCCCCCCGACCCTCCACAACCCTATCCATCCCCCCGGGACGCCTCCATCCGTCCCACTCGCGCCTCGAGCTCTTTCTCTCTGGCATCCATCGCCGCCCCACTGAAACTGGAACTCTCTCCCCTCCGGGCCTCCTTCGCGTCCCCCTCCCGCGAGCTATCACCCCTACCACGTACCGTGGCCACCCCTACGAGGCCGACGAGGGGGGTCGTACGTGCCGCGGGTAGGGGATCCACGGACGGAACATGTGTAACACGCAGCCTTGATTACACGCGGGCTTGTAAAAATTATTATTATGGTCGTACGCGCTGCTCGAGAGCGCCGGTGGGGTTCGCTTTTCATGGTTTTCTATCGCTCTTTTTCCTTCCCTGCAGTCGCTCCTTTGCTTTCCACGCGAAACCGTACGTTTGCACGTGATCGCTTCCCTCTCGATGTCACGGGCTTTGGGCATGTTCCGCGCTATGGTGGTGTTCGAAGGGGAGAGTTTGCCGGGGATTCTGATACTTAACGATCCGCTATCGCTTAAGTATTGTGCGTGATTGCGCTTAAGTATTTTGCTTTACCATGCTTTTCTGTCGCTCCTTTTCCTTCTCTGCAGTCGTTCTTTCTGCTTTCTGCGCGAAACCGTACGGTTGCACGTGATCGTTTCCCTTTCGATGTTATGGGCTTTGAGCATGTTCTGCGCTATGGTGGTGATTGAAGGGAAAAGTTTGCTGGGAATTTTGATACTTGATAATCTGCTATCACTTGCGTATTTTGCGTAGATAACTATGCTTGTGTCTGATATCTTAGATTATTTGTCAGTGAATGATGTTTATTCGGTTCAGGAGTTATTTTTTATTTTTATTAATACTTAATACTCATTACTTTTATTAATAAAAGCGACGTTTAAACTCCTTGGGGTGTCCTTATCAATCTGCAATGACAGATTGTTATCAATAAAAGTAATGGTTTACTCCTAGACCGAATAAACGTAATTTACTGATATTTACAACAAGAGGAGTAATGCAAAAAACCTTTAGGCCTGCATTTTAGATTAATTGTTCACTTTGGTAGTATTTAAAACTGAGCATTACAAGAGAAGGATTGAGATACTTACCACTCACTCTCGTTTTTTTTCTCCTTTTAACACGGCTATGTATGCTATTAATTTACATTGCGGGGGCTATTCATTGATCCATGCTGGTCTTTACAAAAGAGAATTAAAGACCAAAACCGTAATGTTCACAGCGCCTTTGTTACCGCTGTCTTTTTCACAAAATCCCACGATTATTCGGGTTAGTCTCAGTCAAAGTCACTTAATCGGGATTAACGGTTATTTAGGCTGATATTTAAAAAGAAAACTTTGCGAATAAGGACTGCGATATTTATTGCTTTTTCTTCACTACTATTTTCTTCACAAACTTGGGCGATTATTCCGTCTTTCTGCTCTCAAAACGACGCATAAAAAATAATTTCTGCATCATAATAGTTGACTGAATCAGCAACTTGCAGAGATAGATGAGGATGTACAGCACTCCCCGTTTGATCGCTATTAATTTTTTCTTTATAAAATGTATTAATCAAGTGGTAGGTGCCTACTGCAATTTACAAAATCACATTTGGGATATGAAAATGGGGGATACAATCGGACGGTTAAAAAAATGCATTATTTTGCACAAAATATTAGTATAACTGATCAAGAATGCGATCCGAAAGATTAAAAATGAATTTTGAAAAGTAAAGAAAGTTACAGTCTCTGAGAGTGACGCATCTGTCAAGCTACGTCGGGGCCCTGCAGAGCGCAGCAGGTATTTCAGATGTAAATCCGCGTGGTAATGAACTCCAAGTGGTGAAAGGTTAATGTATCGGTCAGGTCAAGAAAATAAGCAACACTCGACTTCAAAACGTAAAGAAATGGCATAAACTCGGCGGAAAAGGCAAACTTTGATGAAAAGAACTTACTACTTACAATGCTTTCGCTATTCGAAGCAATGTGAATAGTGTTAAAAACATGAAAAAAACTATGATGATTGCTTATTGATATTTGTACTCTACAAATGAAAATCGGCAGCATGAATACCACCCGGCGGATGAAGACAACTGGTACACGTATGGTAGCAAGGGTATAAAGCTGTTGGAGCAAATTTGGATTTGTTTGAACACTCTTCTCTATTCGATTTAATAATTCAAGAACGTATTCTTCCGATTTCTAAAGATTTATTGAACAATGAGTTATTCCAGAGTTGTTTGGACGGCGACACGCATAATGCAAATAAAAGTGTTAATTCTATCATCTGACGCTTAGGTCCAAAACACCCAAATTCTGGAATAAAAATAGTTGAAATAGCGTGGAATATTGCTGGTAAATTCTTCACTAAAGCATGTATATTTCTGTTTGACAAATTATGGAACTAGAAATGATTATTGGAAGTCGGGGTAAGAAGTACGTTAACTACATCAAGGAGCACCTAATGGTTGGATAATGACAACGCAACACTTTATCCACTAAGGAGATTTGCACATCACGCAGAAAGAAACTAATCGAGCAATGCGAGTTTTATTAGGAAACTGAAGGATTATTGTAAGGTTGTGGAAGCGCCTACTTATCAGTAGCCGAAATGATATATGATAGATATCGTTCTCTTTTCACTTTTAAAATCTTTAAACTCGTTTTTCTCAAAACTCTGTTTTTGAAATTGGCGGGAACTTCCGCTTAAAAATTATTTAATGTCTCTGAATAAAGTTTTAACCACAATTGCACAATATTTCTATATGCATTATATAATACCGCTTCTATACAAACCTAAGTGTATTGAAAAACCACCATAAAAAGCACTTATTCATAGCAAAAAAGTGAAAAAAGTAGTTAAAATATGAACTTTTATGTTCCTAGGCGTGTAAGTCTTTCAATTTTTAATTTTTTTCTTATTTTTTTAGGTTCACATATAAATAATGCATCTTGTTAATACAAATTTTTTCAAATTTTTCTAATGGACACAAAGGAGTATAGAACAAAGAGCGATATATTGGCCATTTTGTTTTATTAGGTAGTAAAAGAATATGTCTTAGTAGTTAAAGATACGCATAATTGAAAACGGAATATCGACAAAATTTAATACTAATCCATATTTTCTAAAAGAATTTTTGAAAAGCATGCATTTTTAAGGTTTCTCATAGTATCTCCCCTATTAATGTAGGTTTCTGGTAACCTTTAAAATCAGGAATTCGTAAAGAAAGATTGAAGCATTTATTGCTTTATCGTTGCTATTATCTATATTTTTTTTTTGTAATACCTAATAATTAATTAGTTTGAAATATGTGGTCTTCTCCTTTTTATTACAATCGCGTATGAATGCAAAGATCTTTCGTGTAACTTTGTACCAGTTTTCCAGCAATTGAGGTACTTATGTTTTGTTTTTGAAACACAATATTTTATTCCCTGCTCCCATTTACACTCATATTCTATTTCTTACCAATCTTAGAACAAAATTTCTAGAGAAAAGTCTGCACGTACATAAAAAAAAAAAGACGATAATTATAATTCTTTGTGTACTTAGTTATTATTCTTCTGAAATTTTTTCATTACTAGAAAAATGGGTACAAATATCTACAATTAATGAACCTCAGAAATATCATAAAAGTTTTCAAGATTTCTTAACCACTGCTACCACAATTCCGCCTTTCAATATTATACGCGATAAATGATACCTCTCGTCTACCTCTTGTCTACTAGTCTTCAGAACCGGACGTTCTCGAAGGAGAATTAAAATGGAGTTTCAATAAAGGGTCTTTGCGGAAAGCGCGAGCCGGCGGAATTGCGTTATTGGCCGGCGATTCGACCGTTCAGTGTACTCAGTGGAAGCGTACGACGAATCGAGTTTAATTCCTGTTCATTGAATGGAAGAAAAAAATCTATGCATTGCATTCCGTGCCAATGATCCACACTAACGGCATCCGCCATGTTTATCTGGACAGAATTCTAACTCAGAAATTAATTGGTTAATACCGATTAGTTCGAAAAACAACGTAAACTCTCGAGTACACTTAAGTATAAACCACTAAAAGGCTTTACATCCTCATTTTTTTTACTGCGTGGTCTCTTAAAATTTTAATATATGTTAAAAATCAATGCAAGAAACTCCTAACCTCATTTTGCTCGAAGATTTCTGACATTCTAAACACAAGCTACGGTCGGTATCGAGCAGCCTTTCGCATACATTTAATCAATTCTTCATCCGGTCTTTCGGAGTTAGAGTTCAGTCCACGAAAATCGACATTGTGTCTGAAAATTAAATACTTTTGACCACCAGTGTGTGTACCAATAAACAAATTAAAGAAATAATAAATTAATTAAACTATGATATTAAGGGAAAATAATTAAGAAATAAGGTGGTGAGAAACCAAGTAAGTAGGGAACAAGGCGCAGGGAAAAGTTTAGATATATTAAATATATGATTTCCTTTGCAAAACGAAAGCACGTGGACAATTGAATTAATAACTATTATAATTCATCAAGGTTTACAGGATTTTCTCGTACAACCAATATTAAAGAGTCATAAATGGCAATGTCCAAGCCAAAGAACTTTTCGAAATGCGCCATACGTAAGGTTCGATACTCGAGCTCCGGTTTTCCACCGGCGAGCATAGCCGGCTTCCCTGGTTTCTGGTCGAAGTGGGGCTAACCGCAGAATCGGAGGCAAGATGGCAAAAGTAAGTCGAGAGCCGAGGGGCGGTGCTGTGGCCTGGCCAGCCCACCAGCGCATCCTCGTTCTTCTCTCTCTCATCCCAGCTAAGATCTCCGAAAGTTCCTCCATTCGCAAAACATAGGACTACTTTCACATTGGTAGCAAAGTGCCGAATCTTTCCTGGATTCTGGTTACACGAGTGGGCCATAAATATCGATATTAGTCGATACTTCTCTACGACTGACAAAAACCAATGCTCTAGGTACGCGTTCAAAATTACAATACGATACTCAAGCCTTCGACCTGTATTACGCTGCTGTAGGATCCAAACTATCCACAATTCGTGTAAATAATATAATTTTTTCTTCGCCCTAGTCCCTTTTTAATCCATGATTAAAGCTAAGAAAAATCAGAGATCTTCCCAAATATCCTAACTTCCGACCGACTTCAATTTTGCGATAACTCCTTACTAGAGCCTCGGGTATATTTTCGAAATATAAAGTATATCGTTCCCATTTGAAACGGCGCTCCTAACTTTTTTTTTCAAACTCGCACTTTGATGTCATTAAAGGAATCCGGGAGGAAGACAATCCCCATGGGGAAGATCATTGACTTTCAGATTGCGGGAACCGGTCAGATCCAAAAATCCTTTGGAACATCCCGTAAAAGGCCAGAATAAACATTTCCTGAATGGTTAGTAGCGCTGTGGTAGGAAAGCGCGTGGAGGGTGAAGGGGGCTTGCGGTTTTAGAGGGCGGAGGTTGGTTCCAGACTCCGCGGGCGCGAGGGAAACGGGAATAGGTGTGGTGCCCGCGACTCGGAGAGGGATGGATTTTCGGGCGACTAAAAATAGATACGGAAAGCTCGTACATCGTATAAAGAGAGGGAGAGAGAGAGAGGGAGAGGGAGTGGGTGAGGGCGCGGGAGAGGGAGTGGGAGAAGGAGAGGGAGAGGAAGAGGGAGAGGATGAGTTTGAGGGAGAGAGAGGGCGTGAGGGAGGGAGGGAGGGAAGGAGAGAAAGAGGAAGAGAGAGAGGGAGAGAGAAAGAAAGGCGGTACATCGGCTTCAAAGAAGATCCTGAATCGTTAAAGATAGGGATATCTCGCCGCTATAGCTCTCCTGAGGCGAACAGAGGTTGCTGACACGGGAAACACCGAGCGGCGATTCGAAATAAACTGTCTTTCAGAATGTAAAAATAAAATACTCGTTCATAAATAGTCGGTGTATGAAAGACCCGATGCTTCATCAATTTTAGCATTTTCTCAGCGTCTCGTTGGCCCTCGTCAATTTTTCCAATCCAATGACCGAGTAGGCCTTCGCGAGAAAAAAAAAATGAACGACGACGAACCTCTGTACGAAGCTTTTACATTTTGCGCCGTCGATTGCGCCACGCCTGCAAACAAAATTGCGTATTAATGTAACCCCCGGATAATTGCTACTACCCAGCATGAACGGTTTGCGAGCAATGCCTGTTTGTAAATTACATTTGAAATGGAATTCGGTTATCGGGCAGATAGTAAAATAGGGTCTGTGCATGCTGAGAACAATCTGCGTGGCGCGATACGTAATTGCGCCGGATAATACGGTCGCGCTTCTCATCCGGAAAAACACAGCTCGGGCTCAGCGGGATGTAACTGAGCTTCTGGTAGCTTAGACGCCACGAACGCGAAACTTTTTCGTATTCCAGCACTTTTTAGAACTGGGGGTGTAGAAAACTGCGCCCTCGTTCGAACTCCCCTTCACAGATGGCGACACCGATGCACTTTTCCTGCTGTCCGCGATAGGCGATTATGTGCATACATCATTCCAGAACGTGACATGGCAGGTGAATAGCTCTAGCAATAAAGCACGTTCGTGTGGCAATTTTACGTGACTATTATGCAGGGCGAGTTACCGACGACTCATACTACATGACTCACAATCAATTCGATAGCAACCTTTTTCAAAGATTGACATTGCTATGATAAGCGGTCTAACGTACGATAATAAAAGTCTGCGATCTTGCCATTTGCTTGGTAATTATAATTATCAATGCTGGATTTTTCCTTCTTCACACATGTATTACAGATTTCCTCGATTGGATAATTATTGGATATTGCATTTAGATCGTGATAAGGGTTGCGACTTCAACAGTTGGTGCCTACACAAGCTTTAATAAGATTATAAGAATGCCTAATAAGCCTTTGCAAGTGACTTGCAAATGATTAAAAATCATGGATTTTATGGCTATGTCCTTGATGCAAAAATAGAATGCAGAAGTCAATACAGTAACTTTAGAATTGCGCAGAATTTCTTTATTATGCATGCCACGTCTGGATACTATTGTCTATCTCCATATTTCATATTCCCTTGCGTAGATTCGTAATCTATGGTATAACGACAACAGCAATTAGGAGCAAAAGAACAAACTTTTCAATTATGATTGTTCCATTAGTAGTGTCTAACTTCGGTATTTCTGCTTGATAATACGTCTATTATTAATCCGCAGTGAACGACTCTTGAATTTAATGATCATTAGAGTTGATCGTAAAAATGATGCCCAAAATTACATCGTACAGAATACAGTAAAATAATATTACACACAGCTTCAACGTGCTATCACTTTTAATATGCTATCATTATAATAACTCTGAATAAAATAAACACCTACAATTCAGGTGAGATAGAGTACCGATTGTACAGTAATATATACAAAAAACGAGCAGAAAAATCAACATAAACGTACAAAAATAAAATGCTTACTATTTACTCGATGATGCGCTGGTACTAAATAAATTCCACAAGTACTTATCTGACCAAACTGATACCTGCAATGTACAGAAAAAATATCAAAACGATCGTGCAAAGATAACGTGTACCGTCGCTAAATACTGATCGAACCTTCCACATAACGCTGATACTAAGTAAATTCCTCATCTAACTCCATATAAATCAATACCAAAAATCGACAAGAAAATCAACGAGAGGATCGTCGAAACGTAAAAAGTGCCTTTTGAATGCCCCCCGGGCAGTCAACGAAGCGGTGGAACTAAGTAAATTCTGGAAGCTTCCTGCCGATTATTCGGCAAAACCTTGACCAACCGTGCGATAGTGCTTTAACGTAATTTCAACGGCAGTTTGTCGTTCGGCTCCTGCACGCGTGTAACAGCGCGAACTACAAACCCGCGGACTGGCACGGCGGGAGATAGAGAGAGGGCAAATGGAAGCACGGCAAGGAGGCGGAAAAGAGAGAAAGACGGGCAGAGAGAGAGCCGACTGTTTTGTTCGCGCGCGATGGACGCGTCGCCATAGCGACCGGCGGTTGTTTATTATTGCGTCCAGCGGTCGTGAGGCTGCGCGGGGTCGCCGCGGGGGTGTGGGTGAGTCAAAAGGGTTAGGCAGAACGCTATGGAGGGGGCTGAAGGGCGGAAGGACGCAAGGGGCCGGTGTGCAACGAGGGAGTGGCGGCCGACCACACGAGGCCGAAAAACACACTCTCCGCCAAACCAACCCCCACCCACCCTTGCCCTCCCCCTGCCATCGCTTTCACCCTCCCCCCCCCCTCCTCCTCCATCCGCCCCCTCCTCCTCCTCTGCCCGTGGTAATGAGAGTTCGATAAAGCGCCGTTACCAGTGTGTGACGTCAAGCGAGTTTTCTCTCCCCCTTCCCGCTCGGCCCCTTGCTGGCTCCACTTTTTTTTTCCTCTCTCGTTGCCTTTTTTCGGTCGCCGTTAGCAGCGAAGTCGCGGCGTGACAAAAAACGAAGCCTCGGAAATTTCGTTGCCGCGCGGCAGGCACGCTTTTTTTTCTCCTCCGTCTCTCTCTTTTTTTTTTTCACGGCGATAAAAACGTCGCGGTGGGTTGATGAGTATCATATTTTTCGGACGCCAGATAGGGCGGCGGGGGGGAGGGGAGGATGAAAGGTGGAGAAGTGCGCAATTTGCACGACGACCCCTGTTGACGGGGCCAAAGCACTTCGGCTCGTAGTTGACGCCGGCCAAGCCGTCTAATTGTCCGCCTATCGGCGAGAAGCGCACGCTCTTTAAACCACTCTAACCCAACTTTTGGGCAACGTTTTATACGCGCGCATTCTGCATCGCGCCGGCTATCTTTTACTCTGGAACCTGCCGATCTCTGTAAATGGCAAAGCCTTCTTATGATTATTCAACAATTTTTCTTCGTTATATGATTTTTCTTCTTCTTATAGAATGTAGCATTGACGCGCTTGGTAGCATTAAAATGTGGTTAAAGTGTTAGCGTTCGAAGCGAATGTGGGTGACAGAAAGTTGACCAGGAAAAACGGTACACTATTTGAAGATTTGTTTTGCTGCCATGTGGGCTATCTGCGATATACTTCATTTCAGTACGCGTGAATTTATTTAACTTGATAGAAAATGTAGTTTTTTTTATGATACCCATTAATTTTATGTAAGAAAAATATTTAAGGAATCTGCGTGCAGTGTCTAAAATAAAACGCTGTTAAGCTATCAGTTTTTAATTTAGTACTTTTATTTTATATTTTCTATATTATGGCGCACGTGTTGAGTTAAATCCGTGTTTAATTTACATCTGTGAAGACTGAAAATGATGATCGATATATGTTTTCGAAGGAAGTCAACTATCTAACAGTCCTAAAAAAAAGTACCTATTAAAAAAACAAAAATGTATTCCATTACCTATACTCAAGTAGAGAAAATAAATATACTTATATTAAATTGACAGCAAAAAAAACATAGTGACGACCAATGCGTTTTTGTTAATTTGTCTATTATGTAGATATCTAAAAATGATCCAATTACGTGCTTATCTAGACCAATTGATCTAACAAAAGCTTAGCACATTTTTTTCTTTTTAATAAACATATAGTTTATTGCCCAGCAAAATTTGGCCATCAATATAAATAACATTCACGTTTTACACGATTTTGCAGTCATTTGCAGATCATTTGTTCGCTATTTCTCAGAATCCGGAGAATGTACTCAATCACAAGTGATAACTATTATCCAGATGTTACAACGAGGAGGTTGCTATAAGTACAGACCTACCCTACACATACCTATCCGCTTACCAAACGGAAACCTACGCAATCGGTTAAATTGACCGCTTAGTCGTTCCTTTGAAAAATTGTGAAACTTGGAAACTGGGTATTTTCTAAGGTCTTTTATGGTTTATTAGCAACATAGGGATCGATACATTGATCTATTGACATTTTTCATGTATCCTCCATTTTTTAAGGACATGTTTAGTACACCTAAATATGTCTGGAAAGTGGCCGGTAAGTTTAGTATTAATTCTGCACATCGTAATTCTAGCATATTAGTTTATTAGTGATTACGGGGAATCAATTTATTCCAGCGCAGCTTTCTGAGAAATGCACGCTTCCGTGAAGTTCTTTGTTGAAATGGTGCAAGAAATCAAATCAAAATATGATACAATTACTAAGATATATAAACAAAATTTTAGCGGGTTTTACGCCAGAGAAGAACGTGAGAAGTGCACTCACGGCAGCCCAAGCGCTTATCTGTGCCATTTAAAAAGAGCGATTAGGATGCTTTGTGAAAGAAAGGTTGGTACGCAAGCATGCCTCGCACCATATAATCATATTTATATATACAAATAAACGAGCATAAAACTGGAGGAAAAGATTTTGAAAGCCGAACTCAGTCCGATTAGGAACGTCGAGCGGTGCAGACAGATCTCTGCTCTAAAGGTGAGAAAATCAGATGTCTACAAATACACATAGATCCAATACCATTCTAATAACTTACTCAGTTCCAAAACGTGCTTCGGAGTGCAAAGGGTTAATATAAACTCCGGGCAAGAAGTGATCGCTGTTGAGACTCTACCTAAAAGGAGCAATAGAAGACTGATATTCCAGGATCATAATCTTTCCTTACGTCTAAGACTTGAACCAAGGAAGCGGTCGTTTCTATGGTCGAACGTCGGCGGACGATCGAGAGTGTGGAACGAGAGGTTTCGCGCGACGCGACGCGTGGAATTCGTACCGGAAGCCAAATATCCGCGAGACACAAGGGAACCCGGCGATGAGAACCGCAAGCGGGCCCACTCCAAGCCGGTAAACCAGACACAACGGCCAGTGACTATTCCGGTGTAACCATCAAGGGTGGATTACTATCCGTGCGACGCCGGTCAGGGAGCAAGGCTCGTTCAACTCTCCTGCAAAGGTTCCGTACAAGTGTCTGGCAGAACTCAGTTCCGGGAAGTACTTCTGATCCCATGCTTCTACTGCGAAGTGTAAAAAACACGGTGCGAAAAGGGCAAAAGCAAGATGCACTTGAACTCCTGAAAACTGATACAATTGCGGGTGCTTATGATGCGATAACTATCTACTATCTTTCCTCCCCACTTCCTCGTCTCTTTCTCCATTTCCGAGATGAAACATCATCTATAGGCCCTTTATAAAGAAATTAGATTCTCACGAAAGGAAGATTTAGCTGAAAATGGAAAGCTTTAAACAACTTTTATAGTACGGGAACAAAGATGTTGGTGATATTTGATTTAGTATAATAGATATTAAATTATAGTTAGTATTGTACGTTAATAGCTGTGTAGAATTATACAAAAATGGAATGTAAGAGGGAGACTACATAGAAATATCGATGCCTAATTGGGCACAGTGTGGAAATATGTATAATAATGAATACAATAATCAGGTTAAATAAAATCGGATTTTTAGCAACTTTTACTTGCGATATTGTAAGATCCGTGTGGCGTCAGGGTATTGGGTGGGAAAAGAAAATCTCTGCTTCTCTTAAATAATAATGTACATTATTTACTAGTTAAAAACGCCTTCGGTGTTTCTCGGTTCAAGTTCAATAAAACTCTGGCAGCCCTCTGCGCTCTCACTCGTATGCTCGACCTTTCTTTATTTTCAGTAGCAGCCACACGCATTCACGCAAATCAATTGCTCCTAGAGTTTTCCTCGATTGTTTGAAGATTGACATGCATTTACGCAAATCAAGCATCTTCGGACCATTCACTCTCTTTCTCCCTTTTTCTCGTTCTCCTACAGTAATTTCACATGTCATTATGGCGTTTCGGGCACATTGCATTTACGCATTATCTATCATCTGTTTAAAGCAAAACTGGTATAAACTTTCTTTTTCTTCTAGATTTCTATATGTTAATAATAATTGTATTTATGACGTCTTGCAAAGCACAGAGTAGAATATATCTGAATTTACTATTTCTCATTACAGTTTATTGTGAACTAAAAGTGTATTTCTTCATTTGCTACTGTTGCACGAAAAGAATATTTGCTGATTTTGTCTTTCCTTATTTACTTGTCTACCATACGTCTTACTCGTATCGCTAATTATTGTAAACTCTGCTATCTTTGCCTGATATATTCATAATATGTGTTATAATCACATTCAATTTTCAAGAAGCTCTTAATCTATCCTACCAACCATGTCTTGTAACATCGCGCGACATTAAGCCTTTGTAGCAAAATTTCTACCCAGCCTAATGTTATCTAATGCAATTATCGTGGTATTAAATTACAAGCGAAAGTCCGAGAGGACTTCAAAAAGCTTTGAAGCTGGTCCAGAAATCATTCGGTCAGCAGCGATAACGGAAGCGTTCAATCACGGCCAGTAATTTCGAGGAGTACTCCCTCGAATCGTAATTGATCTCGCGCCTGGCCGCTGCACCTGTTCGAATTCCTGCGACCCCGCATCCTGACCCGTAAATTTCGGTTTGCCACGCACGAAGCGGACGCTCAAGACGCGTGCTAATTAAGAAAGGCATCCTACCACACAGCTGCCACGCAACAGTACCGGTATTTCGACTTATTTAAGAGTCTCAGGCAGCGACATAAGGCCAATGGGCGTATGCGGTACAAAGAAAAAGGATGTGATAGTATTTGATATTATTTCCATCTAAACTTAGATTAAACGATACCTTACTAATGTTTGTGTCAGAAAATTAATACTCGTGAAGAGTATAAGGAAATAGTCGTCTAAACTGCAAATTGTGCATACAAATATTACGTGCGACTGGAGAACCAGATATAAACACTAAACCTACCGAAGCGGCCAAAATGAGTGGTTAGATGTTTCTTAGAAAAATTGTTATAAGTACTTTCTAAGAGGGGATTTTTTGAAATTTTCCATGATTCTACCGCAGAGTGTGCTCTTCTTAACACGCTTTCTCTTAAGGATACACGTGGCTGGTAGGTTTAGTGTTAAAGAGAATGTGTTTAGACATCTTAGTAACATGGAAACTAAGTCTTATTTCGTTTAATGCCTGTGCAAGTGTATCATACATATTAATGCAATAAGTTTTTTATTTTTATTCATTGAACTATCCATGCGCATAAAAAAAAGCGAACCAGTTTTATTCGAAACTAATTAGGCTATAAATTAATGTATATAAACGCGTCCTGGAGTCGGTATGATTAGGGCAGTTGCAAGTGGTATCTAAGACACACGATTTGATACAAGATCGTACACGATAATTAGGTATGTACAGGGCCATGATTAAGAAGAGAGATCTGGCATGTAATCCCTTCTCGCCTTCATATATAAAAAACAATGAAATAAAAATTTATCATATTTATTACTGATATAAATTTACCAAAGTAGCAAAGAATTAACCTGGATTTTCCGAACTAAAATTCTACCACAAATCTGGGTATATATATATGTATACAAAAAAATGCTGACGATCGGAAATGTGCTAACGGTTTTCTAGAGAGGAAGTCTCCAGAGATAGCCGCGGGAGACGAATCAGCAACGGAAATCCGGAAGCTACCTATCAGCACCTCGAAATCTCTGCAGTCAGCTGAACAACAATCCGACTGTGTGTAATGGTTCGCGAGTAGATGAGTCGAGAACAGAGAGAAAGAAAGAGAACGCGAGAGTAGAATTATTCCATCTTTCGTTACTACGAAATTTATTCTGCGTGCCACTATCGTTAGATTGTTATTACATTTACTAAGGAGAAAAAGCATCGTATAAAATAAAAATTTATTACTGAAATAGTATTCGGCAGAAAAATGAAATGTTACAAGATAAGATAGAACAGAGTTTGTACAAATATAGTTTTTTTGTACTAATCCAACACAGACGGTATATTCACATTTTACAATACAATCTAAGAATATTTACATAATATAAATATAAAACTGTACTTTCTTTAAGTTTCAATCTTACATGATGAATTATACAGCGTAAATTACTCGTAAAGTAAAGGTACCAGCAATTGATACTTTAAGGAATTTTTTGCGTATTTGAATAAAACAAATGGTCCTTGCGAGCAGCTTTTTAATTCATATACATTTTCGAGGAAGAGGATAATCAGGAGTAACTATGTCTTTTTGCCTATTTATTCATATAGCTCAGGCTAAATTTGCTTTATGGACAATTTATGATTAGTAGACGTTGCGCAAACTATTCTTCTACTATATTACAAGTAAGTACTCATTCCTCATCACGGTTATGAAACAAATTTTTTTTTTAAGGTGATACTAAAATTTGATGCAATAGTTGACATCCGGTAAAGACAAATAATTTAGTAGCTGATATCCTTTTGTTACAGTAGTTGACATAGGAAGAAAACTCAATTAATGAATTAGCCTTAGTAATGTAAATAATACAAACTTGCAATACTTACATTTTAACTAAGTCTTTAGCGATTTATATAAGAAGATACGCAAAAATCGCAAGGAGTCACGCACGGGTTTAATTAACCGGTCGCTATGACAATTCTTAATAGCGTATTATGTGCAGTATTTCGTAAACAAGCCGTTGAAGAGTGACACCATATATACTAATAAGATTTGATCTATTCCAGCTTGTGGTTTCCTCATTTATTTACTTTTTTCGAAAAAGTCTTAAGTACTGCTACAGTGTCAACAACTTGTGCTTTTACTTTATTTGGATTTTCTTCCTTGCATATTAAAATAATTGCATACTGTCCGCTGTATTTTATCCTGGAAAATATATGCAGGCGTTCGCGCATCCTCTCCTACTGTACAAACTGGCGCGGCCCTTTTTCATCACGTTAGGTAACGCCGACGGGCGCAATGGTCACGCGTGAACCGGGGGTTAAAATCGCTAATCGAGTCCAGGCTTATGCGCCGGTAAATGCAACCATGTCCCTTCATAAACGCTCTGTTCCGTTCACGTTAGATAATGGAACGGACATCTTCCCCATGCTTCGGTCGGCGCGTATCCGCTCACCTGCCCTTACCTCGCGATAATTTACTCTTTTTTCGGTTGTTGATTCGGCGGCCCGGCGCTAATTTACATTTACGAGGGAGATCGGCTAATTGCCGGTTAACCGGTTGGCCGAGCGTGGCGATACGAATACCTGCCTGCAGTTTGTTGGCTTCCAATACAACTGTCGTACTCTGTGAGAACGGAAAGGTCAGGCTCACTGTGCTTAAGGCACGCACACTGGTTACGAATGTTACGTTCCAACGCTGCCACTGCTATAATTACACAAACGTAGTGGTCTTGGGTTAAAAGCGCAACTGCACGTGTTCTTCCCGATGGATTCATAACGTGCTATTATTTTTCGACCGGCTACTCAAGTTGAGCACATCACATTTACCGGACAAGACACGTTATATTTTGTGGGATGCAAACTATCGTCTTAAATACTGATTTCGCTGTCAGTGACCTTAACCCGTTATGTGTCAAAGCCAAGTGCAAACCTAAATAATTCACTAATTAGTTTATTTCCTACAGTGAGCTAATTGGAGAAAAAAAGTTTTTATCGAGTTTGTAACTTTTATAGCAGACGGTACAACATTTAGTTGTGACAATCGAAGCTAAAAGCTCCAATGTTTAGATAGAAATAAATAAAAAACAAGCGTCTTAAGAAAGGGGCAAAGCTAAATAATAGGGTAATAGACAACATTATAAGCATTTTGGGAAATAAGGTGGTCAGAGTCCATAAATGCTACTGGCTAGACGAACTTTTAAGTGAGCACGAGGTGCCCTTCGACCGAAGAGTTTTAAGTAGGCATAAAGCGCCATTTTGTTTATATCTGTATCAGAATGCATGCAGCGTGCGAGAAATCAAATTCTTCAGACTTACGTTTGGTTAGGTAGTGAGAAACTAATGGTCATAGTGAATATATTGAAATATTTTCATATACGCACATATATAACGCACATATACGCACATATACGTGAATATATAAAAATATTTCATATCTCTATATTTATATGCTTAATCGTATCTAACGTATTGAAATAAAGTAGTAGTATACATTTTAGTGAGTACATTATATAGTATTGTTTTATTATATATTATTTTATTGTCTGTTTATCTTCGTCCTTGTTTTCTTCCTTTCACTCGTACAATATTTAGAATTGAATAAAGGCATCGTGTCAATTTCGTATTATAAAGTTAAGTTCTACACAAGAAGTGTCAAATAAATATTGATTGAATAAGCATACACATTGTTCAGCATTTCATAATAAAAGATACAATATGCATAAAAGTTTATATATATCTGATATGATGCAATAAAGATTGTGATGAAAAAAAGAATTATCTACCTATTTTGAACACTTTACTGATGTATACGAGCGTATGTCCTTTAACAAGCTGGTTTTTATTAAACTTACGTGGAAGCACGAGATGACTCAGTGTGTTTCTTACTTCAAGAAATTTTTCTTATTGGAGTGACGTTATTAATCTTGGCAGATTTCAGGTATTATTTATAATGCTATAACGTATCCTATAATTTTGAACACTCATACAATGTTATATGACCCTTACGGTATTCCAGTAACCACAATATTATTCACAAAAATTCATTTTACAACTATAAATTAACTAATCTATTACTTTTGATGCCGAATAAATATCTCTATTCACATGCACATACCGCGAGGTCTCATACATTGTAATATAATTACCGACCGCTCCCTACTCTCCTTATAATACTCTTGTACAAATATATAATTTAATACCTCATATCAGGTGTACCGGTATGAAGTGAGCGTTTTTTTGTGAAAATGAAACACCAATTTTGAATGGCAAATAAAAAAATTGTATTCAAAGTATTGACCATTGCTTTCTACACATTTTGAGCACCTTTCTGGCAATTTGTGGATACCACGCTAAAAGAAATGTTCGTCTTTTGAAGCAAACCAATCAGACACCCAATTTTCGACTTCTTCGTAGGAATCGAAGTGCTGCTTAGCCTATGCATGTCCATCGATGAAAACAAATGGTAGTCGGAAGGGGCCAAGTCTAGTGAATACAGCGGGTGGGGTAGCAACTCCCAGCCAAGTACTCTGATTGTATCCTGAACCGGTTTTTCTTTGTGTGCAGGTGCATTGTCGTGTAACAAAATTACTTTGCCGTGTCTTCTCGCCTATTCTGGTCGTTTTTCGATCAATGCATGGTTCAAATTGATCATTTGTTGCCTGTAGCGATTAGTATTAACAGTTTCACCAGGTTTTAGAAGCTCATGATACACCACACCTTTCTGATCCCACCAAACACAGAGCATTGCCTTCTTGCCGAATCGATCTGGATTTGCAGTCGATGTTGATGGTTGTCTCGGATTAACCCATGATTTTTTCCGTTTAGGATGCTTAAAATAAATCCATTTTTCATCGCCAGTAACAATTCGATGCAAAACTGATTTTTTTTCGTGCTTTGAAGCAAAATTTCACAAGTGTTTTTTCGGTTTTCCATCTATCTTTCATTCGATTCATGTGGCACCCATTTTCCATACTTTTGGATCTTTCTCATAGCTTTTAAACGATCAGAAATTGTTTGTTGCGCAACATTTAACATTTCTGCCATTTGCCTTTGACGCAAAGTATCATCTTCGTCCAATATTGCTTGCAATTCGGCGTCTTGAAACTTTTTTGGTGGTCCTCCACGTTCTTCATTTCTCACATCAAAATTATTATCTCTGAACCGTTGAAACCATCTTTTGCACATTGCTTCTGATAGAGCATGATCACCATATGCCTCGAAAAGCATTCGATGCGACTCTCCAGCAATTTTCGTCAAATGAAAACAAAAAATTAATGCTTTCCGCAAATCATCACTTTCTGGTATAAAATGCGACATTTTTAACACGATGAAAAAATATGATGTTGTTTGTTCAATGACTTGATGTATATTAAATATGTGTGACAGATGTCATACCAACCAAACAAAAAAAAAATCAAGGCTCGTTCACAACAAATAATCCCTATCGACACGTTTATATCTCAACACTCACTTCATACCGGTACACGTGATAGATAAGTAGGTAAGAATGGACAATAAAAGTCTCTACTACTGCCGTCTTCCCATCGTCATTTCCGAGCACCGAAAAACCCCATGGTTTAACATCCTCTCTTAACGTTCTTCCGCGAACTATAATTTTCCGGCACGCAGAGGACCGTAAAGCAGATAGGAGAAGACAAACAGCTGTGTGATATGGAGCCCGTAAAGACCACCAAAACGTAAACCGTGATACAGGCGCCAACGAACCAACTCGTCGCCGCAATTTGTTATCGTTGGTAAACGAGTCGCTCCGTCACTCGCTATTCATCTCTAATTCCCCCGCCGTTGGCTTTACGCTCTCTGCCGATGGGGAGGAAAATTGTCAGCCCCTCCCCTTTTCCCTCTACGACCGAATTAAAAACAGAAAAAAAAAAGGAATCTCGGCCAGGCAGGTCCACGCCGAGTGATCGTCGGTAACTACCAATCGGGACGAACCAATCGGTCTTCCTCTCTCTCCCTGATCTGGCTAGATTTTTTTATAACATCATCCTCCATGTGCTGATAGGCCCAACGGGTTAGAGGCTTTCTGCACGAACGGACGGCCAACGGGTTCGAGCATTAACTAAAAACCGACCCGAGCGATTTGCTCTGTGAAGCCACGAACGGTGGCCAGCAAGGGGCGGGAGGTGGGGGGAAGAGGCAAAGGGGTGAGGTAGAGAGGATCGTGACGGGCACGGGGTTGGAGCCACCTCGCGGACGCGGAGAAGCGTGTACCCGAGTCCCGAATATTCCCCGTTCGACGCCGGAAAATGCCAAATCGCGTTCATCATCCTCTCATAGCCGTTCTCTATACTAATATTCGAAAGCTGTTATCGAGAAAAAGTTTTAATTAAGCTCGAGACTGGCAATTTAATTGCTGGATTAACTGTGATTATGATACATGGTATCTTGGTGTGTAGGGAATTACCTATGGAGCAGTGGTTAAAAAATATAGCATTGTGATTTGCAATTTTTTTCTGTACGTAATGTGTTATAATCGTGCGATCGTGTAAAGTAGATTTGAAAGTGATGAACACTCGAGCGTATCTATTGATAGATATACAGATTTTGACCAGTGACATCTGTTACAGATATGTGACAAAATACTGTATAAAGTAGCGATTTATAAATAGTAGGAAACTTCTTTAGGATATACTCAAAATGGTTATTTGCTTCTTGGGATTATTTGGCAACCGGTAATCGATGAGAATTATATTGTATATCTTTATCAAGGTATGAAAAAATATATCGGAGGCAACTTGCTGAAATGCATAACGTAGCATATAATCATTGAAACCCTCATAGCAATGAAATCAAGCATACGTTCGTTTCATTTTGAGTTTTTCAATGATTATAAACTGCACCAGTCGCATATAACAATTATGCGCTGTAATATTTATGATCAAGAATATAAAATCTACTACGACTGTTAAATCCGCGATTTTCAATTTTCGTTTATATGATCCCGTAATTTAGCATACTTGATCTACTCTGAAATTAATATACAATCTGGCATTGCGGCATTTATAATCAATAACTCAACGTATCACGATTTCCACCTAGGCGATTTTACGATTAAACACGCGCCAAAAAATGTCCAACGCTACGTCTACCATATCGCAAAGATTATCAAAATCTTCCAGCAGACATTTTGCGATTTCCATCGTAACAACATCGCGATCTACCAAGCTTCTAATGCGACGATACTCTTTACACGAACAATAAGCCCACGCGTATCGCGGTCCGCAATGGCTTTATTGCCTCCCCTCCGATAATCGACGAATCCCTCGGAATTCTAGCAAAAATCGTCGAAACATTTGCAATTAATTCCAACAGAGCGTCGTAATCGCGCAGCCATTTCCGATAACCAATTAATCCCGGTCCGTGCGGCGGTGGCGCTTAAAGAGAAGTATAAAAAATAACGGATCCCGGGTATGCATCCATAAACAACATCTGACAGCGCGAGGAAAAAATCATGCGTGCCAACCCGTTTTTCCGTATGGGGTGGTACCGTATAAGGGTAGGATGCCCGGCACGGGGGTAGGGGATCGTCGAATCCGCGGAATCCCGGTCGATCTAGCGGTGCTTTCCTCTCGAGAGCCGGAAGTAGCCGTGAAAAATTTTCCCGTCGACGTGTGGTGGCCCGTGTACGAGGCCAGGACCGCGCATTTCGCGGTGTTCGGGGTGTCGGGGGTGGTTCACCAGAGAGTATACCGCGGGTTGGGTCACGGTGGGATGAGTCCTTGACGGTGTGCAGTGCGAGCAGGGCAAGAGGGTGAGGTAGGTAGGCAGGGAGGGGCGCGGGAGGCGGGGAGGGGGAGGTGGAGCGCAGGGGTGCGACGGGCGGGTGCACCCGACTCGGATGCTAAAGGGGTTACAGAGGGGAAGGTGGCGGTAGTGGTGGCAGTGGGTGGCCGAAGGTGAGGGTATTTGTTGGCGCGAGTGGCTAGCCAGTCGGATTACCACCGGGAGGGTGATTCGAGGGGGTCGTTGGATGGCCGCGGGGCCGGGTGCGGCGATGGGTGGTATGGGGCCGCAGCACACAGTGGCACTCGACGAAAAATGTAGCCAGAGAGCGACCGCCGCTGGAAAATTTACACGCATCACGAGGGCGAAGCTGAATGGCGAGGGTTAAAAGAGCATCGCTAATGGCCACCGCGTCGGTTATTTTGTGGATTTTTATAATACGGCCGACCGTGCCCGCGCTCTCTCTATCGCGATGCTAGATACGGACGGGCCCATCGGTTTTTCAATCCGGCTTATTTTCTTTCCCGGCCATCGTTCCACGGCTCTCTTTATTACGCTCATTTTGTAACCCTAATTTGAATCTTTCCCGAACACCGCGATAAGGACTTTTATGACGCGCGACGAGGGATCCGTATCTTTTGCTGATTTTCGACACGTGTACCTTTACCTCTGCCGACCTTTTGCCCGGCCTTTACGGGGCTCGTTTCATATGCCTAATTTAGATTTTAATGACATACCCGTGTCGACCTTTCCAACGTCCAATATACTGCACTTGCTTCCAAATAGTTTCCGATCAGAATTATTTTTTTCTAACCGCTACACTGTTCCTGCCTCGTTGTGCTAATTGTTTGACCTTAAATTGGATTTTACCAGAAATTCATCTTGCGAAAAAGCTATTCAGTGTATAATGATTCATGATAAGCTTCACTGATTTTCGTTTATATAATGAGGATTACTGTTTCTCCACTAGTTGATTTTGTGGTTTAATTAAGATTTATCTGAAAGGAACATTTAGTAAAGGGATTTTTTTAACGCGTAACAAAAGATATGTGATAATACTACGATTAATCTATATTTTAGAAAAAGAAGCTTTTTCCTGTACCTTCTCATATAATAGTTTGCTTCGTGTTATGTATTTATCCATTGATGCTGCCTATAACTCTTGTTTTATAAATATATTTTCAGTTTTTTGAAAAGACCTTATTAACGAATTGCGAGGTACGCGTATTGTCGAATAATGCTCCAATGTGCATTACTTTCTTTTTCGTTATCGATTAAAACACTCTTTTTTATTGGACTCGTCACGCAGGCCTGATTAGGATTGGAATAAAATATCCTCTTGTAAAAAGAGCTCTTTAACGGGTATCAATACGTCCTCTCTATTCCCTCTGATTTCAGCCGTTCCGTTTTGTGAAATAAAAGTATTACAAAAGTGATGAATGTTTAATAAAAAAAGTGTAATGGACCAGACGTGTATTTTTTTTACGCCACACAGTTTCATTGAAAAGTATGAATATTAACGTGATTATAATAAATAATTGAAGGCCTAATTCGTCTTCAAAAATTCAATTATGAGCAAATGCGAATATATTCGTATTTAAATGTAAATTTCGCGGAAACTACCTCCGTTACAGAAATTCGGCACTTCATGCGGAATGAAATATTTCAACCGAAAGGAAGTGACCCGCTCGGTCTCTCTTTCTCGCATATCTGCTCGGAAACTCGCGTAGTAACCATTACGAGTATTTTCTTGCACGGTCGTATTCCCGTCGTGCATCCATCTTAGCAACAAGTGTGTAAAATATTACGGTAAAAAAGGTTTATGCAAAGACTCGGTAAAAGCAAGAATCTTTTATATAAAATTACACTAACGAATGTATGATGTAGTTAACAATTCAGTTTAATTATATAAAAATATATAAAAGAATTCGACATTATATACAATATAAATTATAATTATACTTGCCAGAATTACAAATCACACGTATGGAGAATTAATATGATCGTTTCAGATATCGGCATTAGAAATATTCATTTCTCTGCATTTGAAATTCTGATATTTAACAAGAATATAGTAGTATAATAGTTAAAAGGATACTGAACAAAAGAAAATTTTTTATTCATGAAATACATAGGAGAAAAGTATTTTTAATGTATTTTAATTTTGACGTTAAAATTTTATGAAATAAGATGTCTACGTGTAGCTAATGTGTATATTAACACGCGGAGTATATTAAAAATATATTTCACAACATGTACAACTTAAATGATATTAAAATATACTTTATTAAGTTTTAACATTATGATGAAAAATAAGCCCAAGGTTTTTTTTATCCTAAAAGCGGTTTCTAATAAATTATTTGTTTTGCTGTAACTACAGAATAAATAGTTATCTGTTAAATTTAGGGAGACAATCACGCATTGCGATTAAGATGAATTCTACAAAATGTTTTTTTTTTGCTTGTGAATGTGGAATTCAAGAAAATAGCTAGTTCAATTTTTATAATATTCCGATATAAAGCTTTAAGCATATAGGTATTTAAATTTAATATAAACGATGAATCACAATCAATATTATACTAGTCAACAGCATATTTATATAGCACGTTGCTCCGATAACTTTCATTTAAGATGCAATTAACTTTTTAAAATTATAGCAACTGTTAAAGCCTAAGATAATCCCGAGGCATCTCTTAATAAAAATGGGGAGAACGGTTGATGCAAACATTATTTTTCCAATATAGGTATTTACAAAAATTCGTGTTTTCTCAAATACAGCTTTAAATCTATTTTCGTGAATTTTGACATTTTCGAGTTACAAGTCCCTAGCGATTTTATTATGTAAATACGCCGCACTTCTCAATATATACATAAACCCTATATTTCTGCCCTGAATAAATCCCTGTATAAAAAGCCCATGAAATCCCATCGTACAAAATATCCAGAACAATATCAAATTATTATCCAGCATCATTGAACACATTTGTATCTCGAATCTTATTCTCACATCTTCGATCTAGTCGAAGTCGCTCCGCAAGCCTTCGCGAACTCCCCCATCCGAGCTACGGCGGTGTAGCAAACAAGATCTCCCTACTTCGCATACAAGATCCAAGTTTAAGTACCCATCGCGCATCACCGCCAAATTTCTCCACACGCAACGTACAACAATCAACGCATCGAATTAGGAAGTCCACTTAAAACATAGACTGGTAGGTTGACCATAGCCGATCACGCCGTAAAGTTGAGTAATTAGCAGGAAGCCCTCCGAATCGGAGAGTAACGAGCGACAAAAAGGAAGAACGCGGAGAAAGCGGACCCCTTGGAGACACGTAACGCACGCCCCCGTAACGCTAACCCAGTGAAATAGATAAGCGCTCCCAGTCGGCATCCCGGTGGACACGAGCGCAGAGAAGAGAAGAGGCGAGGCCGGCAGTGCGGGAAGAGCGGAGTCTGGCAGAATCCATCCATATATCGCGGGGCCAACAAACCGACCGAATCTCGACAGGACGGATGGGTAGGCCGCGTTTTCACCGTCGCCACTCTCCACCGTTTCCACCGGCGCGGTGGCCCTTCGTGAGGGTAGGGCGCGCGCGGATGGGTATAGTTACCCGTAACGCACCACACCGATCCGCCGCACTGACTATGACCAACGAAAGCTTCATCGAGAGAGGCAACCGCGAGCGAGGGAGAGAGAGGCGCCGAGCGGTGGGCAGCAGGAGGAAGGGAGATGACCGAGAAAGAGAGCGGAGAAGAGATACACACAGCGGAGCGGCAACGCCAGTGCAGCTCGGCACTCCGCAAATTTTCAACCGCCGCCCACTTTACCACCCAGCCCCCAACCCCGGCACGGACCTCTCGCCCCGCCAATCCCCAACCCTTCCTCCATTCGAGCTCGTTTTTGCCGCGTCCACCGCCAGATCAATGGGGTTGCTAACACGGGTAGGTATATGTGTCCGTCCCCACCGCCCTCGGTCAGGCCAGCCCGCCCCTCCGCGCACCCTGCCCCTCTCACTCGATCCCTCGACTAACTCTCCGGGCACCGACCACCCTCGCGATGCCTCTCCGCAACTCTGTACAGGGTGATTATAAAGTTTCCAGGGGCCAGCGTTAAATGAATCCGCCCAAAGATCTTTTCAAGCTGACTCGTGAACCTGTGTCTTCCACCGTGACAGGGTACTCCTGTTCTTCTTGCTTCGATGAATTGTAACGAATGGAGTCGTGGTCGTGAGGAGAAATGTGGATACGTCTATATTTGCTGGTCAAGAGCACGACTTCATTTGTGTCTTCTAACACGGAGGCTCGCGAGATACTCTCTCTATGGAATACCTTCTGAATAATTGGATTTCTATGCTAGGTGAGGTGAGAAGAAAATAACACGCTTGAAGTTTAGACAATGGGTTTGACAGTTTTGTATATATTACTATTTGAATATTAGGTTGTGTTATGAGCGATGTAAAGGGTAGCGTGCAAGAAGTTTGATATGTCGCGTAATTTAAGACCGTCGTATTGATCGCGTTTTTAATATACCGGCTATGGTTGTGGATGTCGGCGATCGCTACTTGACATTGGTTTATATATTGCAGTGCGATCGACGCGCCGTGCTAATCGTTTTGCAAAGGACGACTAACGACTTTTTCACCAATCTGCACCGCAGAAACGCGACTTACAGAAAATACACCTGACGGTTGTATCGAGAGAATCGATCGATAATTCTGTTCCGCTTACGGACGATTACGACTGATTCGACCGCTAATCGATGATAGGACAAGCGGTACCGCAACAAACATCCTGCAAAAGATCTAAGGATAGTCCGACCAGCGCAAATAATCCCTTTGCCAAGTGATCAATTAAAACAAAAGGAACACTAACGGCCAAAAAACCGCGATACGCTTTACGATCATCGAGAATAACAGCTTATCACCTTGCAAAGGTTTCGCTTAATCCACACTACCGAACACACGTAAGAACGATAAACGCAACCTGTCCACGGGCCGTGCAGCAATTACGTATCCGGACAAAGGGCGTGCACCGTGGAGTCAGCTTATTAAATTCGTGAAACTTAAGCACCACCTGTTGAAGGTCTTCGGTCGCTTCAGTAGCCTCGTGCCCAAAAAGTCGAGCCCGCCTCTTAGTTCGCCCACGGGCCATTCCTGAAAAACATTTTTCAAACAATGCTCAACGTGCTTTTATTCGCGGCATGAAATTCCGACCGAAGGCACCGGCCACCGTAAATTTGGACGACGGCCAGCCACTTCGAGGGCCCTTGGCGGTCACCCTCAAAAAATGGCTGGCCGATCCTTTTTTCCCTCCTACGGCAAATTAGCGGGAGGGCAGTCATCATCCTCGCGCCCCTGATCGGCGTCCAATCGTCGTTCCGATTCACCGACTCGTAAAACAATGCGCGACTGATTACTCGATAACTTTGAGGGGGCCGAGGGAGGGGCGGCCGGGGAACGGAGCGGCGGCGATGCAGTTGCAACCGCGTTGCATTTGTTCAGCTTTCGGGATTCATAGGCAATGGAATTACCGGTTTACGCGCCGGTGCTGCTGTGCGCGAATGCCGATAGCCGAGTACGGGCCATGACTGCCAATCAGTCCTGCGTCGTTCAACATTCTTGCGCGATATGAATGAGCCTTGGAAATGAAATTTTACGCACCCGAAAACGGCCTACGCGCGGATCTGTTTTCGCGCTCGAGAGGAGCGTTTCGATTTAGTTATATCGATGGTCGAGAAACTTTTTCACGGGAAAAGGGCTCGCACTGGATGCCGGTATGGCGATTTATTGATCAAAAAGAAATCGTTCGGCGATGAGAAGGCTTTAAGGAATATACCGCAATTGCGCGATAGGTTTAGGTGCGTAGTAATCGAGAGAATCAAGATGTCTCAAGATTTATGTATAGGATAAATTGGAGGATAATGGGGTTTAATAAAAGGAATAGGTTTCACGGAAGGTCGCAATTTTTGTACGGAATGTATCGCTGTAAGTTGGCGCGTGGTTAAGAAACTTTACTCGTTCAATTTGCAATAGTTGAATAACAAAAGTCATCTGACTCGTAACTCTATTCCTACGATATCTACTTATATATCGAATAAATTTCCTTAATAATTAAATTTAGCGCCAATTATAAAACACAAATTTTGATGGTTATTAAATAATTTTCTTCATCAGGCAAGAAGATTAAATCCATGTCCTAAAGTAAAACGTTGCAATAATGTTCTTTAAATGCTTCTAAAAATTAAGAAACTTGATTTTTTATGCAACATTATATACACTACACTATAGACTATCGTATTTACTTTATTAGATTTTATCAATTGTCCTCACTTTTTGTTTTCTCGAGTTAGTCGATTATGGAAATCAGCAGTTGCTTTATTTATATTTTTGTTACTTTCATAGATTTTGGTTGCCTGAATGAATTTCATGTGACATTTACTCTATAGCATTTTATTACGTAACAAATGATTACTTCAGGCCTAATGTATAGTATTATATTTTAGGAGTTTAAAATAATCTGCAAAATCCCGTATTTTCAATTGGTAAATTAGCTTGCAGGATTTTTCTAAATCGGATTATTAGTTAATTGATAAGCATATCTAAAATTAGATACATTTGTGATATCGATTCATAATGTTATGTAATAATAAAAAAAATACTATAAAAATTGTTTAAAGCAGAACCTATTTATCTATATACCTATTTTGGACCCCTTTGTATCTTTGTTTTTTCGCAATTATGTTTAGCTTTTCCTTGAACCATTTTGACCCATGGACTTCAATCGGAAGTTTGATATTTGGTATACGATAATACTGGTGAGCGTGTATGTGAAGAAAATTCAGAACGTATTTTTCGTAAATGATACAGCATAAAGTACAACCACCAGATATGTTTCACACACAAATGTGAACGTCCGAATTAAAGGCCAACAACGATATTATGGTACCAAAACGCAAAGTTATACGCAAAAGAGTCACCGTATTTTACCATGAGATATTTGTATGTGCGATTGATTACTCGATAACGTTCATTGACGGCGCTTTGCGACGGAATGTAACTAGAACGAGATCGGTTTTTCGCGAAACGGTTGAAAATAAAATTGTATACATGCATAGTACGTATTTTAAACTAACAGTGTATCTTTAAAAATATATGCAAACATAGATATGCACACACATATACATATATATAATATAATTATATATTGCCTACTATAGTTTAAAAAGACACTTTATACGTTAAATTGTTTAAATGAAATGGATTAAATTATTTAAACAAATATAAAGATAATTTCTGACACTAATTTCTTAAATAATTTTACAAAAAGCGCTATCTTTACAGCAGATAGTAATGATTAAAGATCAACACAATAACATTTTATTCTTTTAAATAATTCGATTATTATATTACAACTAATAAAACACAAACCTGCATTCGTACTTTATATAACACTTCTCACGCAAAAGGACATTAATATTTTATATTGTAACTAATTAATTCGAAATAAATAAAAAAATAAAACACATAACTAATTAGATACGACAAACATATTGCTCGATGAAGACAAAGGTACACATGGTGATAAAGAAAAAAAATTATAATTCCCTCAAAAATCCTCCATGCTTAATTCTCCTGAATTTAATTAAAAGCAAATTAAAAATTGCTAAGAAGCGACCGAACCCTGGATTCGACAAAGAGGGAAATTACGGAACTGCTCAAAAAGCATGTGTTCATAAACAATAAGGCGTGCAATTTATTCGGCACAAAACAAAATACGCGACGAATCGAGATTCAGCGTGATGAATTTATTATACGTCACGATTTCATCGAGATACGCCGTGCGAGGGCCGAGAATCGTAAGATTACGATCTGTCAAAATCAATTCCTGTGTCTTGTGCGCGGAGCACAGCCTCCTGGGCTTTCGAGTCACGCGACCAAATCTGTTTTTTCATTCTGCGGGAACGTGAGCGGAAACATTAATCCTCCTACTGTCGGCCGATCGGCGAAACTCGGAAGGCGGTCCAAAATCCGACAGCCGTCTCAAAAACGCGAAGAGGGGCGCCGTTAGACGGCTACTTCAAAGTTGCGCTCGGCGGATGCGGCCTTGCGGAACCAAGAGTACTCGAAATTCAAAAACATCTGTCAGGTATCACTCCCTCCGGTGCCGTACTGTCTGCGTTAAATCAGGTGAACGATTCGCACAAAGAACGGTGTCTGCCCCTTCCTTCGCCCTGTCGAGATGCAGCACCGTGGAAGTCTCTCCTCCTCCTTTCTTTTTCCCTACTTCTACGTGTCGATCCCCCCCCCCCTCCTTCCGAATTGGCTCGCCTTTGGAAGTAAAAAATACGTGTATCGCACCCGAGGACGGATCGGAGGTAACGCGGAACAAGGTACTTGGCCAAACAGTAGGTTAGACCCATGTGATGTACGATCTTATGTGAATTAGAGAAGCAGAAATTGTTCGATAAACTACGAGTATCGTAAAAGCCAAATTGGTGGAAGTTCGATGGTATAGTGTTGATTTTGATGAACCATTTTTATTTTTTATTTTATGGTTTTTGTATTTATACACGAGTAGAGTAAAGGGCCGATTATTTAGTTTAGTGTTTAATAGTGGTTTAGTATTTATACTTGTGATAAACCGTGATTTATCCGGTTATGGGTTATCCGATTTGTCAATTGCACGTTTATAACAAATCATTTAGTATTTTTTATGTTGGTTTTGCTTTAAGAGCAAGTAATAACAAAATATATATACAGGTTGTGTTACGTAACCGATCAGAGTGTGAACAAAAATACATTCTTTGAATTGTCCTTGTTAGGTTTGTGCTGCACATGCCGCGGTCAAGATTTGTGACCCATAGAATTGCACCATACACTTTACATTGCAACCGCAATCCTTCACTATTGGTAACCAAGTTAAGAAATATTGCGATTAAAGCCGAATGACAACAAACTTCCTTACTCCACATTTCAAATGCAATCGGAGTATTCGTTGAAACAAATAATAATACCTGCAATAAAAATGAATGTTGTCACTAGAAGGCGGGGAATCAATGATTCAATACTGACGATAATAAAATAACATATATGGGCATTATCAAAGCAGGTCAAATTTGCTGGATTTGGATCATTGCACGCTAGTAAAGCCCATGCTTCCAAACTCGCATCGTAATTTGTGCAATTAATTAAAGATATCAGATCAGGGAACTGTGTGTAGAAGTGTCCGTGTGTGGTGTTCTACGTAATTTATGTACGTGAAATAGGTTCTCTCTGGTAACGACAGATGGCTCAGGCTGGTCAACCTTCGAGGGCCTTTCGTCTTCATCCTCTTCGACTCCCCACTCAGTAGCTCCGGGTCGTGTGCCGGGGTCGTCTTAAACTTGCGGCAAACTACCTCTAAAGCCTCAAAGGCCTGGAATTAGTTCACGGGGCAGACGGCCGTGTAAACACTGCTATCCAACAGGACTGCCAAGAAGATCTCCCGGGCATTTGGAAAACAGATTACGCATCGTTAGATATCGTATTCTTGAAGGATCGGCCTCCTTCGCCCGGTTTGAGAATGCCGATTAAGTAACCCCAGGTTACGTCGGCTGATCGAGCAGTAACCGACAAAGAATGTGGGCAAAAGAGTAACAAAAATGATTTTGCTTTGCATTGCATCCAATTTAACACGTTGACTGCCACGCGAGTTTGTAAGAAAATCTCCGTTAAGCTATGCACGTTGTTATAACATGCGAACTTCTCAGATTGAAACGTACTCGAGACAGGCGTATTAACATATTGGGGCCATTGTTTCTTGTCATACTAGAAGACTATAACGTTTAGAGCGAAATGTATGGGGATTTTTAACGAGCTAAAAATTTATAAGGAAGAATTGTATTTATATTGGCTTATTGCTTTTTTTCGTAGCAGAAGATGAGCATGTTTAGAACGAAATGTTTCGGGACATATATTCAGTTGAAAATCGTTCTTCAAGAACGGAGTATCTAAGTAAGCGTGTGAAATTCGAAAATTATTTCTTCTTTTTCAAAAGTTTGTTCTGTAGTGGCAAATGGTTAAAATGTTTGCCCTCATTTTTGGGAATATCAAAAAGAAAACTGGACGAGTTATTTCCTTAAAATTTAAAGAAATTATTTGAAATTAGATAAAAAAAACTTAGATCAAAATTAAATTCTCTAAATTAAATTTAGAGAATTATGGCATATGAAATCATTAGGGCTGACGGATAATGTAATTAAATCTTCTGGTCGACGTGGACAATATATCGACAGTCAAAAAAGTGCTTCTGGACAGAGTATTAGACGTGTTGCAAATTATGTTACACAAATAAAAGACTTCATACGGAGCGATCATATTTTGTACAGATCGCCTTGACCAACCCCAACTTTGTATAAAATGTTCCAAAGGATTGTAAATAATTTTAATAATAAACCATGTTTTTACATTACTTTTATAACAATTTAATAGTCTTATTATATTCTGTAAAATATCTCTTCACATACCTGCTAACTTACGTTGTAACTGTTCAAATAAGCGTCGCCCGAAAACTGGTGGCGCGGCAGTCAACATGTTAATGGGTAATAGACGAGTTGTAACGAGTTTTATCGTCTTACTGATTTTCCGTATAATTTACAGTTTAAACAGGTTTTAAAACTCTCGGGAGTGTGTAATCATTTTTTATGAAGTAAGTTTAGTCATACTTGCATGTTGACGGCTGTACATATTTATAAATATACGTATCAGTTTTAGTACTAAATAGTAGAATAAATATAACGGTTGTACAAATACTGCAGCAGTACTCATAGCAAGTGATGTTTAAACAAACATGTTAACGAGATTTACTGTACAGATTATAATTCATGACTCAGAGCTGCTTGAACGTCCATTGAACGCTATTAATACCTATAATAACAATATTGATAAGTAGATCACGATGCATAGATGATAATATGTAGATATGTAGATTAACAGAACAGTGTTCATGTAATATATACATGACGTAATCGTAAGGCATGACGGTTCTTTGATGAATTAAATTTATACGTCTAACTACCTCAGATTTTATCATATCCATCTGAATCTCCGTGTAGTTGAGAGGGTGCAGTCGCATACAAAATTACATTCAAGGATGCACGATTTTTTAGTGGCTTCCCAAATCGACGTGCGCATCTGCCCCTCTTCTTTTTTTTGCTTCTCCGTATTTTCGTTTCGGAGCCTCCGTCCTCGCTGGCAGAATCGTCGTCATTGAGCACGACCTATACGATTAACACGTCAAAAAATACAAAGACCACGTCGAGGTATGTCATGGGAATAATTTTTTGTCCTGCGATGCTGGAGGGTCCCAGCGCAAAGGGGGACCCTTCTGGTTATGTTTGCACACACAAACGTTTATCTGCGGGGCACCATAAAGCACCATGTATCTCATCCTCTGTAGCCGAGCATTTTTCCTGGTACAAGAAGTCAGAGAGGATAATGAAGGATTCGGTAAATGTTTGCCTCCTTCGGGAGTTCATCTTCATTCACTTACAATTTCGAAAGGGTATAATGCCTGCTTGCTCTAATCCTTTCAATTATTACGTCATCCTTTTCATGATCCGTCAACCAGCTTACTATCAAGTTCGTGAATAAAGCTAACATTTTTTTTGAATTGCGTGTATAGAACTCCTGAGGGTCGCTTACAAGGATGTAAATAAAGGCTTTGTGGAATACAAAATATAAGTAATACACTGTAAATGTAAGAATAGTTGTTGTATTTATCGGATAAACAAATTTTTAATTGGAAAATATTTAACAAATAGTATTTGCATTACTTGAGGATAAGAAGTAATTGATTGCTCTATAACCGCGATCATGTTTTATGGTATTAATTGTGTCTTAGAGTTCGTGTATACATAGATTATATTTTGGAAAATAAACTAGAACTCTAATACACTCCCATAAACGTGTGATGGATATAAGTTTTGGAAATGATAAAAGTTGTGTTTACTTACGTAGAATATTTATATTCATTTATAAACAAATCCCAGAAATTTATCCAGTACAATTTATATAATTTGTAAAAACAAAATCAACATCTTTGCAAAGAGATTAAATAATTTCCAGAGTATCTAATTTTGACCATAGAGTAGATAAGGTTGCACTATAAGAAATCTGGAAGAAACAGATTTGGCGGCATAATGTTCGACAAAGCTACTTTCATCGATCGATATTAGTCGGGAGTACGCATAAATTATAAATCAGACGAGCCTTCAGACTGAACTTCTCCGAAGGCTGTGAAGATTCATAAAATATGCAACGGTCTTAGAGGGTAGTTTCGATCCCTGCGGGGGAAATGGCGGGTGAGCGTTAAAATGGAATTAACGCCCTCGTCCGTGTAAGAGTCCTAGGTGGAGGTCCACCCCGAACTATTCGCGACGATCGCTCAACCGATGTTCTTTCGGATTTCCTGGGATCGCCACTTTCTCCAACTCCCTCCTTCCGTGCAAAGAAACACACACGATTCTGTGAAACACAAAATTCTACGTTTTTGAAATAGAACTCCTAAAAGTCTCTACGCCAAATGTGTCTTAATACTTACTCTATAATGAAAATATTTACCGTGCAAACCAATTTATTTAAGAACTAAGAACGTATATTTTATCACATGAATATATTGAAAATTTGAGTACTACTGATGGCGAGTAATCTTTTGACTAAATACAAATGCGTTTATGTATTAAATATTACAAGTTTTTATGCGCTAACATAATCCTACAGAGAAAATATCAATTTTCGGTATATTAGCCTGAATCATCAACATGCTAAGAATTATTAAATTTCCATTACGATATTTTCATGGTAGGATAAAAATCACTGCGATGGATTACGGAGAATGCGAATTGTTGTTATATCAGGTTTAATATACCAGAATTACAATTTTGCATGCGTGTTAAGTAACGTTGATTTTTGGGATAAAATATCTTTTAAATCCATAACGACTAATGCTGGTTTCATTACTGCTTGGGGCGAGCATCGGCCGCGCCGCATTTTATGGTTCTAATGATGGCCAGCTTGTTTGATTGAAGCACTGCTACTCTAATAAAATAAATCATGCGCGGTGAAGAGGCCGGTGCTGCGAACTGTACTGTTGGTTCAAATTAATCCCATTGTACCCGGATTTGGTCGCTGCGCCAATTAAACGGATTATTATCGTCGCTATCGGCATTACTTTCTGGAAAAGCAGACTACTGGACCAATTCGATCACGAATTTTTGATTATCTTCTCTCTCCGCACTTCCAATTTACCTTAAGGCTATGCACAATGAAACAAATTTCTTTCAAAATATGAACCGACACAATTGGGATCATTCTTCATATTTGCTTTATAGCGAATTATTTGTCTTTCTCCTACCTCGATGTAGATCGGACGAGTTAACTATAAGCAAACCTTGGTAAAATAACATGTACTTGTAATATATACTTGTAACGTAACAAGTACTTGAGTTCCACAGTTGCAAACAAAGATTAATGAACCTTTTCATTCTTTAATGTATAACCGATTATATTAATGATCACATATTTTATACACAGTTCTATACTCGCCCACGCCCAAAAAAATCCCGGTACTGCTATAATGCAATATATATACACATAACTCATGATACACGAGAATACAATCCCCACCTTCGACTAACATGGAAAACCTAAATATTGAGAATTCTCATTTGGATAATTTAATGAGGACTTAGTGAGATTTTTTTGTCACTTTCACGCCGAACTCTGTTACGAGAGTTTGAAAAAAATCACTCGTATTTGATCTATATTGTAATAAAAAGTAATAGCACTCAAACATTTAAAATAGAAAAGAAATTATTAATGAATTAAACACATGTTACGCATTAGAAACATACATCTAAACTCAGCATAACTATAATTACTAATTCGACATTGATGTGCATTAACCCATTATACGCCAAAGTTAAGTGTAAACCTAAATAATGAACTAATTAATTCATTACCTACAGTAAGCTAATTACAAAAAGAATATTTTTATTGAGTGTATAGCTTTTGTAGTAGTCAGTACAACATTTAGATACAACAATCAAAACTAAACATCCCATTGCTTAGGTAGAAATGAATAAAAATGAAACAAATGTTCCAAGAAAGGCACAATGGTAAACAATGGGTTAATAAGTAATAGGTGCGTAAATTTGCTTCTGTCGCAATTGGATGTTTTATCGTAAAAAACTGGTTATACATTTAAGATTCCAAGTATTGTCCATCATTGACCACTACTTTTTTCCATCTTTCGACCAGCGCATGAATACCGCGTTGAAAAAAACCACTACTCACGGCTAAAACCAACTACAGCTATTTATTCATTAAGTAATCAATTTACATTAGTGAATAAAATACCAACATAGCGATACAAACTTGAAATCCTAAACTGGCACGGCCGAAGCATTTAAATATCGTTCCTGAAGGATATCGAGTTTCTTATCGGAACACATCACCCTGTTTAATTCCGGGGAGCGACACCAAGACCGCCCTTGTCAGCAGAAATGTCTCTCGACCGGCGTATGATCGTGTCCCTACGAATTCGACTAGCACGCTTAGGAAATACACCATGGGTCCTTGCCAAGATGGCTACCGGAAATTGCTGGGTGACCTTACTTAGGACTTAACGGCCGAACTTAAAGGGATGGCAAGCCGACGAAGGGTTACCATATCGTCCAAAACGATGGAAGGGGAGACATTAATGAGGCAATAGTACCAGAGAATCCAAGATCGTCTTATCCGAACCTGATGAGCCAGTTCGAATTACATTGTCCTCGTCTGTCCCTTACTCGTGAGATAAATTACACCTGTTATGAAAGCGCACGTGCTGATTGCAAAGTTATACCATAACTTTGTACGTGGAATGTTGTATAAAAATTGGAAAGGTTAGAATATGGAGTAATAGACAAATAGTTGGTCATAGTTTCATATTGGGTGCAAAACCTTGCTCTCGCCATGGTCGACGATGGACAATACTTTGAATCATAAATGTATAAATGGTTTTTTTACAATAAAGTCTTGAATTTCGGGAAAAGAGATGGTGGAAGCAAAATTGTGCACGGAATATATTTAAATAAAACAATGATCAGAATTTTATTCTACGTTGCATAGATATTAGTGATATACTTTTATTTATTGTCGTGCAAAATAGATGTTTGCGATACGATGGGCAGCACTTAAAATAGAGGTATAGATTTTAATGGGAGTGGAATTACATTTAAGGAAAGCCTAAAATAAACCGGTAATAAAGATCTATTTTAAATTCAAGGTATTTTCCGTAATCACCTTTTGACGCCTTGACGTAAACGTTTGGAAATACTTTACCTTTAATTGGAATGTAACGCGTCAGGTGGCTCTGAAAAAAAGTGCATTTGTTCGAAGGTCATACATGGCTGTTGCAAGAGCTTTTTCAACATTATAACTACTAGTCAGTTTAGAAGTATATTTGGCTATTCCATATACATCTTAGAAAAAGCAGATTACCCGACTTTCTTTCCAGTTTTTGCGAACAAAAATGACAATGTTCATTAAAGAAACATCACTTAATCCAATTCAAAGTTTTAAAGCAAAAACAAAATATTATATAAACATATGCATCTATCTACGACGTGACATCCTCAAAACAGGGTTACAAAAACCATCTTTATTATACGGAAAATGCAATTTTAGCCGACTAGTACAAGTGCAACACTTATACAGTATCCATAAAATTTCAAAATAAAAATTGTATAACTCTTAAGTAAATACAACATACACCTATTTCCTCCTTTTCGAAAGCGATTCCCTTCTATAGCTTCAACACAGATATAATCTGTGTGTATGCGAAAAATATTGAGGATAGCAAACAAGCTGCGTACATATATTATACACAAACATAATGTATTTTGCGATTCATCGCTGTATTCCATCGATGCGACCCGTTATCATTGTCTGTATCCTTCTTTCCATTACAAATTTTCCCGCACAGGGCAAAGCTTTAATTCCCCTCGCAAGTGGTAAAAAAACGTGGTTCCGGGAAAATATTATGATCCACAAGACTCGGTTTCTCACGGATAAGCGCATTCCGGTGTTTCGCGGCATCCGATCGGGGCGCATGTCAAACTAATTGTGCGATTACAATTTGTCACGTAGCCCCGATTTTCCATACGCACCACACGCCCGCCTCTCGCCTTCGATCTCTCTTACCCCCGCAGTCGTCCTGCATGGGGTCCCTAACAATACTACATAAGGGACTGCAAGTAATAATGGCCTGGGGCATCGATCATGCGAGAAGCGTGAATGCGCCCCAAGTATACAGGATTTCAAAAACACACCCTCCCCCGGGCCGGCCAAACCGTATGACGAAAAGCATTTCCGCCACTTGGTCGACGATGCGCAGGAGATATTAAAAGAACGCGGCGACACGATCGGGGCGCATCGACGAGTGCAACCGACGAAACTTTCCCTTTAATCCGCGGGATTTCGCGCGAATAACCGCCGGCGGTGGCACGTAAAATTCTGCGTCCCGTATACGGGGCTTAAAATACGTCCTTGTTACTGCTTTTTGGAAAAGCATTCGATCGTTCGGCGGGCCGAACTTTGCGCGGAAACTGTACATATGCGTGTGAAACGGGGTAGTAGGTACAAAGCTCGTCTCTCTCCACTTGTCCCTGCGCTCGGCACGGTGATTCGCCCTGTGCAGAAGTGGAAGCTCCCTCTCTCTCTCTCTCTCTATCTATCTCTCCTTCTCTCTCCCTCCTTCTCTCTCTCACTCTCTCCCCCGACTCACGCGCACGCACGCCTTTTTCATATATATATGAGAGCGAGTGCGGGAGAGCGAACGTTCGAGGGGTGCGTCTCGAACACGTGACGCCTGATTCATATACAGACTGCTACGGAATCAATTTGTAATCTTGACTCGAATTAAGGACGGCAGAGGGGCGATCGGGGGCGGCCGCGATGGTGGGTGGGGACAGTCGGATACGTTATTGGGAAGCGAGCCTGGCATTTAGTCCGAGAATGTGCCACGGGTATACCGGAATCTGGACTGCCTCGTGTTGAGAGCATTATACTCTGGTTGTAGGTTATTAGGTGCGTTGGCTAATAGGCATCGATATCGGGTATTAATGGCAGGTAACCAGACGGTGATAATGGGTATCAAAGGACGCCGTTTTAGCCGATATAGCCAATAGTAATAGCGGCCGTCACTTTGTTGTTTAATACATTTAATGCATTATATCATATACCTAATATTCTGATTGCGTTGTGAAATAAGCTCAATTAAATGATCGATATAATTAATGATGCAAGTGAATTTTGTACCTCCTGACGCGAACTATGTAAATCGAATATTGTCAACGATGTAAGTACGCGTATTGAAGGTTCCGTATATCATTGCACAATGATAAGCAAATTTTTTGGGTAATTTAACAGGAAAGTCAAAAAGATTTTAAATCATTTTTATGATGAAATTAACTTTTATTAAATTCTTCATGTATATATGTATGTATGTATGTATAATATAATAAATATAAATATAAATTTATTTATATATATATATAGAGTGAATTATTATAAAAAATACTCTTAAAATTTCCACATCCTATGCCTTATATTGGAGATTTTAAATAACATATCGGTCTTTGCATTTGAGTTATGTTCGAAACAGTCCAAATCGTGTACCATGCTTGTCTCTAAACGTGCACATAAGCAAGCACAAACTCTTGAAGAGACCAATCATTTTTCAAGACATTTCATAATATTTATGAAGGAGAAATCCAACATTGAATATTTTATTGCGCCACAATCAAAATATTCTATACCTTCATAACGTAAATTTTTCTTTAAAAAAAAGATAGTCAGACGGTTGATTTCTCTTATAGCTTCATAAGCATAAAAATAAATATTTTCCAATACCGTTCGATTTGATGTCTTGATCCGACATTTATGCGCTTAATCTTTTATTATGCAATCAAATTTAACTATTTCAATCGAACAAACTCACATTCTAGCTTATATTCAATTTACCCATCAAAACATATAAAGAATATTCGAAAAAATACCTTAAAGACATTTTTCTAATAGCGCAAAATATTAGCGCAATATAAATTGTTCGTTTAGTCGATAATTATTGCAAAATGCAAATAACAATTAATAGGATGTTAAGCCATGCACGATATGAGGCTGCAAATAATTAAATAATTTTGTTGCCGTTACTAAATATAAAATGAGGAAACACTTTCCTTTTAGTCGGAGAAGGCGTACAGATACCTTTTCGAAACGTTGGGGATTATATACACATGAAATTATATAAACATACACACGCATACCTGCATCTCGCGAAGGCGTTAAGATATATGAATATAATTATGTCCAAGGCGCAGCCAAATTCCATGATCAGTTTCAATAATTTTCTGGTAATAAAGTCATTGGCCAGAGAAACAAAAAACTATTAGTTAAAATATTTAGAAACTTTACACAAATATCAGTACAAAAAAATGCTCTGTAACCAATACATTAGACGTCGACACCCTAACTATATTTTAATCTTCTCTTATGCAATCTCGTGTATGGAAGAACGTGGATATAAGAAACGTATCGCTCGACGATTTACACGTAACCTTTTGATTTATAATAATCCACAAACTTATACCAAGAAAAACTATAGCTGATATAGAACAAAGCGCGTACTCGTAAACTCACGTTGAAATAACCATGGATTGTATCATAGAAAGCTAAGACGTGCGTTTCTACCGAATCAGTCTCTGCGAAGAAGTATCAGAAAATCGTTAGCGCAGCGTCAGATAGGTACGCGCATAAACTCCCCTTTGTCACCCGACGACAAACTTAACTTACGAGCGCGTTTCTCCTCGCGCTATGAGGAGAGGAGCTCCAGCGAAAGAGGTGAAACAAAAGGGTCATAGCGAGCCAGGGGGGAGGGATGGCGGCGGCGTGGGCGGCGTGAGGTGGGGCAGAAAACGATTGGGGCAACGAGAACGGAAACAAAAGCGACGCGGGGCGATACGCAGTATGGCGACGCTTCCGGCTCGCTCACCGCACACAATGCACTCCGCCGTGTTAACTTCTGTGCCCTCGTGCTTGCTTTTCTACCTCCCTACCATCCCCCCTTTTCTGCATCGTGCTCCACCACCTACTGGCATAACGAAACGCGCGCCACCCCTTTCACTCCTCCCACCCCGAAACTCCGCGATTTTTTTACGCGTCTCCCGTCTTCCTCGAGCCGATTCTAACCAGGAGCGAACCTACGATGATCATCGCCCTTTACGCCCGACGTAGAAGCAACAAGTTCTGCCTCGATCTATCCCGATCTCTTGGTAGATCCCTCCTTCGCTTCTCAGACTCGCATTAGCCTATCTATGTAGAAACCGGAATGCCATGTAATGATACGTGATTGATGGTTTTGTGTTAAAATTTTAAGACCTTGCGAGGACAATGCAGATTTGATTGGAGATTTATAAAACGGCGTGTTTTACTTTTAGTGAAGAAAAATAACTTGCTTTACATTAGAACACTCGATTGATTTGCGGTGATATTTATAACTTCGTTAGGTATGTATTTTCGAAGAAAGGGACGAACAGTTTCAATACATTAATTATATGATGTATATATTGCAGTCATGGAAAATTCTAAAAATACACCGTCATAAAGCTGTGCAATCATTCTAAAAAGAAGTTGACTAACTCGTCGTTGTGAACAGTTTGATAGTTCTACTATAAAGGAGTATCGGGAGTCTAAGAGTAATACCAGAATTTGTTACGCAAGTCTCGTTTAAAAAACGACTTAATATATTGAATCATTGACTCCTACAGTTTTAGACAAATACAAATTGAATTATCTACTCGATTCTTAAGGTTACTCCTTCCTAAATTATACAGCTACAAATCGTAAAATCTTATATATTCAGTAGAATAGATCTATAAATACAAGTCATAAATTTATTATTCCGTTTCAACCGAGGAATGTTATGGGATACGTGCTTTTATTACCTCCAATTATAGAATACTGGAAACAAAGAAAACCTTAGAATAACGTAAATTATTTATAATTCCTTCATAAGCATTTATAATTAAAGGCACTATTCCTATTTACATTGTCAAAATCCAATTTCTACATAAAGCTTAGCTTCGTACTATTGAAAAAACCGGACAAAATGGAAAAAAAAATTCTCACCGTGGTGTATCTGTGCCATCCATTAATAGACGCTCGATTCTTCTCGATGGCCAAATATTGGTGTACAGTGTATAAAATATTTTTTTTAAACGTGCAGAAAAGGACGGCCCTGGTGGCATTGGTCGTCCAACCTATTACATAACCTACGACGTAGCCTCGCTTCGGCGTTGTTGTCTTTAACACGGCAGGCACTAGGTGATATTAAAAGGGCATTCTGTCTTTTGCTGGGCAACGGCGAGGAAACGGATGCCCAAAGAGCGCGGACATTTTAAGAAATTAGTCCTCCCTGTTGTTTCTTTCAAAATGCCACCCTCGCGTACTCTCCCTCACGTCGCTATTAATTAGTTGATTACGCCTAATCCTGGCTTTCGGAATGTCGGCCTCACTATCTTTGATCAGAACGACGAAACTATTTCCCCAAGATTTCCAAACATGCACCTGCTGTGTCTGGAAGGGGAAAACAATGCGGTGCGGCTTGGCAAATTAATTATTCACTGGATCAAATTAAACCTGCATTTAATATTGCTCTCCCTTTGTAAAAGCTCGGATGTAATTTGTATTCGAATGTTCGTCCTTAGATCCTTGGTTCGGTCGAAAGAGCTCTGCGATAAGAAAAACATGGGGCTTGAGATTTACGCTTACCAGTCGTTGCAGTTTAGCCTCTTCTATCTCTGAACTGGTACAACCGGAAGAAATAACGCGATGATTGTAAACATTGTTTGAGAAAAAAATAAGATTTGTCTCACGTTAATCCAACTAGACGCAAAAGGGAATTCGAACTTGTGAAAATATTCCACAGGAACTGACAGAGCGCGTGAAAGCAGTGAATTTAGGAGAAGGGCTTTCGTGCACTTTTACCAAGAAATTATACTGCGGACCCTTAAGGAACGCGTCGGTCGTGACGATGGACTGTAAAAGTTTCGAAACTGGGCCTTTTATGGATCGTGGCCTCTATTTTGTGAAAGGAGCTACTGAGTAGGCTAGGACTTACTTACGGGAAGTAGACAACAGACTTACGACAATATTGTGAAAATATATTATAATTACTTGCCGTTTGCAAGACACGTTTCCTGTTTTTAAAGGATCGGTTGCATCCAAATTGTTAGCTATGAATTATCAAGGAATTAAAACGGCGCTTCAGAGGCCAGATATTTACGGACTGAGTATGGCGCTGCTGCGATCGATTCTAATTTGGCTGTACGTGATAATAAATTAAGACATTTAATTACGCTGTGATTTTATCACCCACATTGTACGATTTATTCTGACATATTATTATATATAACCGATGTTAAACCTTTGTTAACCTACGACAAATCATATGTTTCTGCATTCGACCGTGTTAAGTTTTTGCGCAATATTCGATAAAATAAGCGTAAATAATGACCAAGCATCAACGCAGACATGAACTTTGTTTATGTTCGCTTCCTACACGATAAATCATCGACCACAGAAGTCAAATGTTTTAAGAATTTCACGTCTCAATTTTCTTTAGGATAAGGTTTATAGGTAGATATATCACTCATTATGTATCAATATCTTTCCAAGTACATCAATATTTTACATATAAGTCGACTAAAATTATTAGCATACCAATAAATATGTATCTCTGAAATATAAAAATGTTTAATATATGATATATTATACAAAGAAGCAAAGAAATGGTGACAAGAATATCTGTCGCTGATTCTGCAGCAGCTCTTGACCTTAACGAGCGAAAGGCTGATGCCACTCACTCGATGGCATTTACTCCTTAAAGGTTAGAGCTTCAAAGCGAACAACATGCGTTCGCATAGTTATGTTTACAAAGACAGCGAGCCTATCGATAGCTTTCCAACACGCAGCACGGAAATAAAGGGCCAATGCTCCGAGGAATTACGCGATCGGCACAATTAATCCGGCTTCGTTAGGCCTCGAGAGGCCAAGCTGCGGCTGTAATTTCGTTGTAAATCTCGGGCGAGGAGCCCGTCAACGGCACGCTGACCCAGAAAATCAAAGGGTTGGACCTGACCACGGGACTCTGTCAAGATTGATTCGAATTTTGTGCCCGACTACGTTTGGCTATGCATCGACTTTTACGACCCGTCCTTTCGAATTGGCCAAAAGGGCTGAATTGGCGCGTATCTTTTGCGCGAAAATCGGTGAAATGAGCCTCGGCGCTGCAATAAATCTCCCTTCACGCCGCCCTGTCTTTCTACCCCTCCGTGGCACAGCTAGAACGGCTTTGCCCCCACCTCTGTGCTCCACGAGGACCCGCTTCGTGCCTGTCGGGCCCCCCACGAAGACCCAGCACGGACGTCTGTCCAAATATTGAGCCCCTCGCCTCGGTGATTCTCATAACTTAATAAATTACCCTCGCCCATTAATGCACGGCCGATCGAGAGCACTGCCTCGGCGCTTTCTTGAGAATTTCTCGAAGCGGTCGAAACAAACGTCGCCCAAGTGAAAGTCCGATTGGCCGGGGCAAGACGTGGAAAGGCACGCCCGGTGATGATGCATTGTTTTAAATGAAACGTGAAAACGGTTACAGTTAGAGTATTATTTACGGCCAGGTATCGATTTCACGTGCAGCGACAAAATTTATGTCGCCGATTTTGCGTGGCGCGCTCCAGTTTTTACACACTGGAATGCGGAAGAAGGGGATTTGGGTTGATTAAACAGAGCGAGTCTTGTTGTCGCGATTAAGTATTCTCACCGAGAGGAATCCGTTGTTTTTGGGGAGCCGCGATCGTCCGTGAGAAACACACACTGGCGTGTGTCCAAATGTCGCTAGAGCCGTCGATTTAAGCGGCTCGGATCTTCCTAACTTAATAAATTCTTCAGGAGTTAATTTGACATTAGTCGCAGGATTATCCCCGGCTTCGTTCGGAGGCGTGAGCAGGATTTTTCCCCCGCTTGACAGGGGATGACAACGTTCAAACGAGGGAGACTCCGGAACGAAGGAGCGTGAAACTATTTAGCCTAAGCGCCGATTTTTGTTTCTTTAAACGCGTAATCTTCATAACGAGGTACATAAATCCAAGGAAAATAACTTATGTAATCTTTATAAGATAAAAATGGAAATATCGTAAGAAGGCGGACTTTATATATCTTTGCTGTATACGAATGCACTCGCAGAAGACAATACCTAAACATGCATATTACGTATTAATATACAGCTTATATTAAATTGTAAACGTAAATGTATTAATATATACTTACATCAAAAACGTACCAAAACTACAATTTTAAGGTTTCTCAATTATCTTACTTTCCAAAAAAATAATCGTAATCTATTTCAAAAAGCTGAGCAGAAAATACAATATACAATAATAAAAGCGCATGCGCTTGTTTAAAATTTATAATGCTCCATAGATATCCACGAAGTACGACAAGACATATCGTTACATCGTTCGTGAAATTCCACGAAAGACCAGTATTTCGATAAAACTAGTACTTTCAGCGTCATTCAAAAATCAACAACAAGACATCACGACGATTCAAATCGCGCAGCTCTTTGAAATCGGGAACCTCAGATACCAAGAAGCAGCGTGAAACGATACCGCACTTATAGGATGGTCTCCGAGTATGAACGAACTGCAGCGTCGAAAAAGCACGAGATTTGAATTACAACAAAGGGACCCTAGGTACGTGTCGTTGAGTATTACCCAGAAGTTACGGTGCGCCATAACGGGTCAAGCCCTAAGGTTCGCCGAAAGCGGAGGCCGTGGAGGTCAAGATACGCGTGCAGCACGGGATAGGAGCAACGATCCCAATGGTGGGGAGTACCGAACACGTGCGCGTGAAAATTTACGTCGTCACGAAAGCGTGGCATAGATGCCTGGCGGGTGGAAAGGATAGAATCCGTCCGACTGGCTGGGAGTAAGACAAGGAGAGAGAGGGGCGATGCGAGAGGGACGAGAGTTCGGCGTTGGCGAGAAGAGGATAGGGGGAGAGAGAGGAGGAGAGACGGAGCAATAGAGAGTAGCTAAGGGAGAGGGTAAGGGAAGGAACGAACGGTAAGGAAGTACGGAGGCACAAGCCACCCTCCGCAAGAGAGGCAGCAAGCCAGCAGCCCCTTTCGCAAGGCACCCCCTAAGCCTGGTTAGGGGCGAAGGCGGCGAGCCGCGGAGGCCACAACACGACCGCCGTCCTCATTGGTCGACGCGCTTGCCCTGGGTGGGGCTCCGGAAAAATTGGAGGGGAGAAAAATCCCCTCTAAATAGCTGCGGCTGCGGCCGCGAAAAACTAGAATCCGCTCAGCCGGCATCGAGTGCGCGTCGGTTTGCCACGAGTTTTCCAAGTTTTGCAATATCGCGGTGAGGAGAATAGGCGAGAATTCCTCCCTGGGTTCAAACTGTCGGCGACTACGGTTTAAGAACCTATCTCGTAGTAGTAGTGTCCCGGAAGTGAAGCGAGAAGAAAGGTGATAAACTTGTTACCAAGTGCTAAACGGCGGCCGAAACGGATTTATTTGTGCGGCTGCATACCGAGAGATCGCTCCTCCGTTCTTTGGACTTAGGAGTTGAGCTTACGAGAAATGCATCTACCAGAAGGCCCATTAGGGATGGAGAGTTTCGGTGCCATACCGGAGAACCTTCGGACATCGTACGGTGATCTGGTGCAGACCGGAAGTCCCGCCATCCTGTGCAGCGCACTGCCAACGCATTGGAGGTCGAATAAGTCGCTTCCTGTCGCGTTCAAGGTCGTAACTCTGGACGACGTGAGCGATGGAACTTTGGTGACAATCAGGGCGGGCAACGACGAGAATTGCTGCGGTGAATTGAGGAACTGCACCGCTGTGATGAAAAACCAGGTCGCCAAGTTCAATGATCTGAGATTCGTTGGACGGAGCGGAAGAGGTAAATACCGATCTCTTATCGTATCTCAAAGTCTTCGCTCGTAGTTCAAGGAGGATTTCGTCCACATAGCGATTCTCGCTTTGGAGAAAGCTTCAAATATAATCTGGACTTCCTCTTTGCCGTCGCAATTTCTCTTATCGAAGCACCGTAATTAAACGAACGATCCTTTTATTTCAGGGAAGTCGTTTTCTCTGACGATTCAAATCAACACAGTACCCTTCCAAGTGGCAACGTACACCAAAGCCATCAAGGTCACCGTTGACGGACCACGAGAGCCCAGGTCCAAGTCGAGTAAGTTCACCTCTAACAAACGTCTCAGCCTAGTCTAAATACTCTTCGCACCGGTTAAAAACCTCCCGCTAACGCGACACGATCCCCCCGGACATTATTCCCATCGAAAAACGGCCGGATGTAAAATCATAAAGTCAAAGTTACCGCGGGTAACCAAAGAAACGTGTCCGTGCCAAGCGAGCAAGATTTCATTTCCCGGGAACCATGCTCGGCACCGCGATTTCCATCGAAAAGCCTCTTCTTGCTGGCCATTACAATATCGCGGATAAAAACGCCGGGGGAGGAGGAGGGGGGGAGGGGGAAGGGACAAAAATAGTCATGCGGGAGGAACAAGGAGAAAAAGCGAGACAGCTCGAGCAGGGGAAGAGATTGGAAAGGATAGGAAAAATTGGCAGAGCATCGTATCCGCGGGGGTGTTGCAGTGGTCCCTCGCAAGAGGCGACCGTGACCACTGTAGAATCCGCAAACGGGTGTTAGAGCCTCGCAGGCGCTTAATAATCCGGCATATAGCTCGCGGACCTCAAACCGCGGGGCCGCGGCGGTCGCAGGGACGGTGCTTCCAAGCTTTACCGACGCGGAGCTGTTTGCACGTGCATAAAACCGGCGCGGCCGCCCGTGGGCGATGCCGGGGCGAGACGGGGGTTTGGCAGGGTTTCAAGTCGCGCGTCTTCCACCGGCGTCCTTTTGGCCCTCCGCGCTTTATTTGCGCGATTCCGCCACAGCGATTGGCCCACAGGCCACCGACCGCGGACTGTTTATTGGCCGAGCTTAGCGACGTCGCGGGGGTGTGCGAGGGGGGCCGGAATACACGGGGAATCAACGACGTCTGCAAAGGAGCCGCGTTTACGCGTTTGTTTATCCCGCCGCATATGGCGGTAGCATGTGCCGCGCCACGAAACTCGCCGCGGCTCGTATAACGGACGTTATAACGCGGGTATCGTATAAACAGAGCCGAGCTGGTTTTTCCTACAGCCGCTGCGGAGAGCGTCGTTAATCCGACTTTTATAGCCTTCGGCCGGCCGAGTTCCCTTTTTCCTCCTGGTTTTGGCTCGGCTCGTTAGGTGGGCCGGCGACCGTTTGCCCCGAGCACTCTCGGTCTAATTTCGGGTTCTTGATTGGGTCGTTAACGGTTACGGAGGCGTCATCGGTTTCACGGCGAGGAAGTCCGCGAGAAAACCTCGTTGTTCTCCTTTTGCTCTGATAGAGGATAAAGATCGGAGCAAGTCGAGTACGATGGATCTATACGCGAGCTATCGGTTGTGGTTGGATTATGTGAATTCGAAAAAATCATTTTGTCTAACGGAATTTCTCCCGTTTATTTGTAGATCAGTTTGGACATGGTTTTCCTGGTGTGAGCTGGATCCACCCGTGGCTGGACGCTGCGTATCTGGGACACGCATGGCACTTGCCTCATCCTGCTCTAGTTAAAGGTAGGCATCCTTCTTGTGCACACAATCAAATACAGTTTCACGCGCACCCTTTTGCGTTTGCGTAATAAATACGCAAAGTTTCGGCCTTAAACCGACTCTTCCTCCAAACGGCTCGTTTTATTTTTCATTACAACTCGATAAACTATAATCCGCAAAGTAAAATCTTGTCAAGCACGCGTTTGAAAACTCCCAGTGTATCCACGTCTATACCGGGCATCGTGAATGTACCTTGTGCAAGGTGAAAAACTAAAAAGGCTCGCAAGCGTTGATGCTCGGAGAAGTCCGCGTTATCGATTTCGGCTAGTCCGCGACGCCTGGCGATGATTCATACTTCTCGTAGCTGGACCGAGGGGCGAGAGCCTGAGCTCCCTTTTCCCACAACCGAGAGACCCCCCTCGGCTCCCAACTACATCCCTCCCCGTCATTGAAACAACGATACGGCGCGGTCCCTTCGCCCACGAGGTCTATTCACGCAACTCATCGTGCGCGTTTTCGAAATTATCGTACCTCTAACCGAACCTCGTCTTTTTCCTCCAACCAGGAACCAGCCCAATGCTGCCGACGGATCTCTTCACCCCTAGCTTCCCGCCCACGGTATTGCCTTCCACGTACCCTTTCGAACACATCAAGTACCCGACGGAGTACAAGTCTCTGCCGCCTAAAAGCGCGACGACGACGACGGCGACGATACCCAACAGCCCCTCCAGGACACCACCCAGGAGTCCCAGCGAGTCGGGCAGTGAGTCCGCCGCGGAGGAGGTCCGAAGTGCCTTCGTTCCAATCCGACTGAACACCTTACCGCCGACGCCATCCGTGGCGCCGTCATCCTCCACGTTGGAGAGGATCGCGCGGAAGCCCACGGAGGAGACCAGGAACGAGCTCAAGGCGCCGACCACCCTGATCTCCCAGAGACTTTCCTCGAAGAGCCCCTCGCCCACGAAGCTCTCCACGCCGCCGCCCGCGAAGCGCGTGTGGAGGCCCTACTAGGATCGTCTTCGGATGACCGCCCGGTAAAATCGCCCGGGACTAAACCCGCTGGAAGGCTAGTGATATACGTTAAAACGGCGCCAGGCGTCGGTATCCCCGAGCGCACTTTTGGAGGGGGAGAGGGGAGGGAGGACGATCTCTCGTCCTTCGTTTTCATTTTCGACCGGACGTCAAAGCTCCTTCGGTTTTACGAAGGTACAAGTTCGAGGGGAAGGAGGAGAGAGGGGGAGGGAGACAGGGGGCAGCTTCGTGGATTGAAGCTCCGTCGTCCGCTCTCCCGGCATATCTTATCGTGTAAATTGAAAAGCTGTACATACGAGGAATTAAGGGAGGGAGTGATTACCTGTACATACCTGTAGATAGTCCGTGGACAATAATGTAGCGATAGAGGCAGGGACAAAGAGACTGCATGTGAATTTGTGAGTACGTCGAATGAGCGTGCGTATGAGCGGAAGGAGAAAGGGTGGAAAGGTTGAGAGAGAGAGAGTGAGAGAGAGAGAGAGAGAGAGAGAGAGAGAGAGAGAGAGAGACCAAAAGACAGAGATATTGATATTATTTATAAGCCAGAGATCTAATTTAATGTAAACAGATGGTATAATATAGAGGTGAACCGAGAAGAATAAAATCGAAATCTACATAAAAACATTTTCTTCGTTCTTCTATAATGCTTACCATCCTGTCCTTGCCCAGTCCTCTTACCGTATCACCGACACGTTTATCGGATTTAAGGAGCTTCGATCTAAATTCACACCGTTGCTACGCTTCTAAGTTACAATTTCTACGCCTCGAGAAAGGGAACATCCTGCGTCTTCCTCGCGTTAGAACGGAAGAGCACCATGAAAGAGACTGAAACACCGCTTCGTGCCGCTGCAAGGGGAATCCATATTTTTTTCGTCGCGATTTAAATCTGAATAGCCGTAACACCGCGGTCGTTCGAGTCTTCCGCGTGTGCGTGTAGGGTCCCATACGGCGAACACAAGGGTGGAGAATGGTTTATATTGAGGGGAGTGCGTGAGATCTGTATTAGTACCGATAGGCTCGAAAAGGTCCGTGATTCTCAACTTTCTTCGTGCTCTCGTTAAACCGCCGTTGAGAATACAGCGCTGATTCATATCCTCTATCTCTAACATTTCCCTCAAACACTTTTGCTTAAAAATCGCTGTCGATGTTACAAAAAAGAAGCGGAACAAACGTGGGAGATGAAAATATGTAAGGTAGGAAAACATAAAAGATTTCCAATCGCAGTATCGACCGCTTTCGCCCGTGGGTGTAAAAAGCACAGCGTGAAAATTCAATATTTGTCGGAATATCCCGTTACACAAAGCATCCGCTGAGACTACTGTATCACTGTGAAACATAACCTAGGGTAAGGGATATGTTGTTCTTTTTCTGGATAGTTCTGGTCGTGTTTGTCAAGCACACGGAGGCTGGGGACAGTTAATCTCAGTGACATCGAATAACTCAATTTTTACATTCCTGCGACAGATGCGCAGGATACGGCCCTCGATGCACGCTTAAAAGGAAAGTATTGCCGCACGGAGACACCGGATCGAACAAGCTCGATGTATCAAAAAACCGCGGAAAAATATCTACGGCTTTGTGCCAGCCATGTTTGATGTATCGAGATTTGGTTAATATCGATCTACGTAGCCAGAAAACTATTGGCGATCCCGAACGACGTAGAAATCTGAAAATATTTATCAATGCGGGGAAACGATCTATGAGAATGCTACGACCGTTTATTTATATCCGTAAAGCATAGACTATCTGTAATAAAAGTTCAGCACAATATTTTTAGTAAATATAACCTTTATTTTTTCAATAAGTTTGCATAATCTCCTATTATACAAACAATATACAAATCTCCTATTATACAAACATTATACAAACAAATTACTAATCCACTTATTAGTCTCAATCGTAATAAAATAATGAAATAATCAGTAACAACATTGATTTCAGTAAAAACTTGGTATTATTCAACTTCCACTTGCCTCTCAACCGATTAACGCCTGTTATAGTTCATTGAACTATGTTACAATACTTAATATAGCGTGATCAATACAAGGTTTGACACAAAAAGCGACAGTACTTGTCGACATTCCAAACGTACAAATCCGATTTTTGGAAAACAGGTTTTATCAACGAACAAAGAAATCATTTTTTTATAATATCCTCCCTTGTCAATTACCGGTAAAAAACCGTATATAATCACAGTTGCACGCAGCAGAAATATACGCCAAATTTACAAGGAAACACAAGCCACGTTTAACATTCTTCAGAGATGGGAATAAAAGTCGATCGTCGTGTTACCGCGGTATTCCAAAAGGTCTTCCTTCTGGCTAAATAAAAAGATAAATAACATAAAGAATCAGTTGGGAAAGTTGTACGGGAGGGCGCTTTGCAGGGCGTCCAATGCGATTAGCCGAACAAAAATGAGAACCGCGTTGACACGCTGTAGCCGTGGGGCTGTTCGTTGACGAGCAGACAACGGAACCAAGCAACCATGAAGGGTCGCCGCATGAACCGAGCCGAACCGATCCGAGCCAATCCATGAATGCGCGCGCGCGCGCAGACCATCCGGCGCTAACTAATGTTTGCTCAAAGAATCGCCACGAATAATTGAGTCAGCTTCGGAAAGAGTGGAAAAATCAGCGACCGAACACGCGAATCGCCGGTTGGATAACCGACTTTTTCGCGCACGGACCTTCCCACCCGACGATTTTATTCGTTTTAATTTAACGCGACCTCGGCACCCCGCTCCTACCCGATGAGCTCTTTAATCTGCATAAAGAAACGGTGGCACACCTTTTTCAGGGGGGGGGGGGGCGCAGAGGCACTGCGTGAAGATGTTTTAATCGTCGTATAGCTCCCTTGAAATATAAAGCGCAACGGTTCCACGACGTATAACAATGAGTAAATCTTGTATTTTGTGACGCATTTGAGGTATATTGTGGTGCAACTGTTATGGCTACATTGCGAGACAATCCCCTAAAAATTGAGAGATTTTTGTTTAAAAGGACTTAGGAATTATTTTGATATTTACCACTTCGATAATACGCAGACTCTTTGACACTAAACCTACCGAAACGGTCAAAATGACCGCTTAGTCGCTTCTTTAAAAAAAATGGTTGTAGTTCGTAAAATGCCATTTTCGGAGATTTTCGATGATTCCATCGCAGAGTATGCAATAATTCTATCGATCTTTCGATATTTCTTCTTAATACCCTTCTTCTTTAAGGATATACCTGATGTACATAAATATATTCAGAAAGTGATTGATAGGTATGGCATTAAGTATTCCTACTGTTTTTCAAGAATGAATAAATTCCGCAAGGTGTGTTTAATCTTTTCCCTGCTCCGCGAATCACTTATAATACATATGTTAATCCAAATGTTCTTAAGTACCATTAGCACTCAACCTTTCGACTTTTGTCTGCCACAAAATTCCGTATCTTGCCTAAGTAAAATACGACCGTCTAAAGTATATTTAACCGCACAGTGAGGGTCGTGAAATCGATAGGAGCGATTAAACACGTCGGTCAGGCGTATCGATGTATAATGAGCAAAGCTGAGACACGACTTGCAGAGGAATTAACCGAGGAACGAGTCAACGATTTCCGTTGGCGACGCGTCAGAAACCTCCTCTCTTGTCCGAGATCGTGAGGACACGGTTTGAGGGTCCTAGAGTTAGGCAATCAGCGTTGATGAGGGGGTGCCAGCGGGGCGAAGGGCTCGGACAATTAGTAACCACCCCCCATCTTCCCACACCTTCGCCTCCGGTACACCCTCCCCCCCAGCCCTTCGGCCAACAACGCACCGACCGCAGGCGTTACGCATGCGAAAGAGGCTGCTCGATGCGAGAGGCTGCGTTTACGTACGTACAACCCGCGCCTCTCGTGTGGATTACCTACTGGCAAAGTCCTCTTCACAGCGGAGACAATGTCGGCGCAATTGGTCGGAGAAATGCACAAAGAACAACCTGGTTGCCGTACCCTAACGAGTTTTCTATTAAGCCTTGGAAAATCGCTTTCGTCGATATCCGTGCGTGGTATTAACGCATCGTTATTCAACCGTTTAGGGGCCAAAGACTTTATTTTTAAGGGGTTTCGAAAATTTTAGTGTCAAAGTGACAAATCACTTGACGGTCGTTAAATAAGAAATAGCTTTCTCTATAGAAATCAATGAAAGTTTATACTTTAAAGTAAATTGTTGGGAAAAGGCAATTTAAACTTTTAGAGGAAAGTAGACAATACATTTTTTATGCAATAGTATATAAGTAGACAATTGTCTTTATTAGGATTAACGATAATAGACTTATCAGTTTTATTCGTTACGTTTTTTGTAATTATTCGATTTAGCAAAAAAGCTGCGCCAGTAACGGTTGATTATATAGATATCCTATTTCTCGATGAACATGCTATTTATGTATGCATTCATAACTGCAATTAATTTCTAAATAGTCTTGGAAGTTCGAATGATATTATTTATTGTAAGGAGCAAAGAAAGTGCAACAGACATTATTAGAATACATTACAAATATTTTTTATTGTCGATTAGTATGTTTTAGTAATATACACTTAACACTTAGTGTACAAATAACGTTAGGTAATCGCTATAAAGTATACGATCCGCAAGCCATTCTTCTGGAAAGTCACTCGAGTATTCTACATTTAAAATTAAAAAATTGTCCGAATGAACATCAGCCCCCGAGATTCACGTTTGTGCCGTAGATCGAGATTAGATCAAGGCAATGAATACGATAAATAAATAAATATGCAGGATTAATTCCCAATCCCATAAATAACCATCTGCTTCCAAGGTATTACCTTAAGAGAGAACAAAGGAGTAATCGCAATTATTACCGTCCAGTGCCCCCAGCTGATAAATACAATAAACTTAAGTTCGATCCAAGATTCTCTGTACGCCACTCGATACCTTTTTCTATCTCGCATTACCCTGAATTTTAAGGAATCCGCCGGAATAACGTGGATTAGCATGATACTCACTTTCCTGCAAGGAGGGGCTATATTATTCGCAGACGGCAACGGCTCAAACGACGCCGAGAGGCGCTCAAGTAGTTCCTCAGGACACTTCTCCGGGCAATGTAATCGACATATAATAACGCTGTCCCCGGCAGGCTTATTAAAAAGTTAACAAAGAATCCGCCGAGCCCCCCTCGGGAGCAGTCGAATCGTTATTCCGAATGCTTGAAACAACGAACAAAAAAGGAAAAAAAAAAGAGCGGAAAAGAAAAAACCACCACTCCGATACGCCTGCCGCGATGCCCGGCCATGGGGTCTAATTGCCTCCTTCCTCTCCTTTCCACGAAACGTGTCGAGGATTACACGGCGCTTCGCGAGCGTCCAGGATAAGAAGATCTCGAAGAAGACCGCGGGTATAATAGGCCACTTTCCGGGGGCCACCCTCGTCTGAGGCTCCAGCGGCAAAGAATCCTCCCTGGCTCCTGGGATGCGCTAAGACATCGGCCCCCGTACCCCCGCCCCGTGGGAAGACAAAGAAAGACGGACGCGCGCGACCTTAGGAGACGTTTAACGAGCTGCTTTGCATGGCAATGCTTCGACCTCGTTATCGGCTATCGATCCGTCCCGACGGCCACGATGCTGGCACGGATTAAAGAGTACCTGCGTGCACGCTCTCGCGGTTGTTTGCCAGCGCGTGTGTCCGCCCTGTGCGCGCCCGCTGTTCGTTTGTTTGACCGATTGGCACGGGTGGATAGGGTGGCCGGGTGGCGCGGAGGGAGGAGTGGGGAGGAGGATGATGGGTGGGTGCAAAGCGGGAGGGGAGGGTGGAGTGCCGGTGAAAAGGCGCATCGTTTCGCGGAAACCACCGATTTTCAGCCGTTCCTGCTAAATCAGCATCGTCCTTTCGGCGAACGCCGATCGATTCTTCGTGTAGTTTAACGGAGAGCCTGGACAGGCCGCGCCGGCCTCGGAGCCAACGTAAAAACGTGCGCACTGATTCACGCTTGCCAGCCTCGAAAGGATTGCCAGGCTTAGTTTTTTCGCCTTCCGCGCGGTTATCCGCGGATCTTTGTCGACGGATTATCCATTGCGATCCGATGGTTTTCATCGGCGATCTGCCACGTTGAGTATTCGAATACCTTTACCCCGTCCCGGGGGATTAGTTATTGAAGGTTATTGATAGATCGAGAAAGTCTGATAAAAGGAACGTGGCCGCTTACCGATGCTCGATGTAATTATGCGATTAACACGAGTCTTTCCTTGTTTTTTGGATCATGTTGGTGGATAGTGTACTGTAGATAATTTCCTATGATCGATTAGTTTTTCAAGCTTTTATCGGTTTATGTATTAGCATAGATATGTACACATACCTGACTAGTACGCACACTTCTTTCTTTTCTCCCTTTTTCCCCATTATTGACATATTATAGCCGATTAATTTGACATGCGTTGCGCGTAAAAAAAACAGTTGGACATTTTTTCTTCTCCCGCTGCGAGAAATTATTAACGAAATATCTTTGAAAAATTCCATCCGTCGCAGTACTTCATATAGCTGAATATTTAATGAGTATGTGTTTGTGGCAAACGTACAACACTAAAGACAGTAGCATACTCGACATATTAATCCTAGAATTCGTATATTTCAGCTTCTTTGACCAAGAAAAGTTATAAAACACAAGATGCAGACATCCAGGGAAATGTAATACGTGGGTTCTTCCCACACCAATAGCCACCCTTAATTCCTAATCAACCAACACATCGATACTCTATACACACCAGTAACATGGTAACAAGCAATTCGTCAGCCAAAGCGCAAAGATATCGAAAGGATGGATCGAACAAGGTCCTCCGCACTTCGACGCGTAGAAGCACGAAGTCCAAAGGGCTGATCTACACGAGCAACAACGAACGTTCGATGGAGATTGGGCGGATACAAGTCGTTCCAGGGCGCTAGTGTATTAACGGGTCAATGTCAGAAGATCAAACAAGATAATTAATCTCGTTAGTCCTGAATCAACTTGCGCTCTCTCTATTATCGGATTACCATTCCGGTTCCCCGGCAAATTGTCGGCACATAGAGAAAGCGAAATCCTCGTTCGCGCGTACGGTAACAACGAGGAAGCAGGCATGGAGTTTTAACACTGTGGATTAACGGATCCACGAAAACGTGGGGGTGAGGCGAGTCCGGCACCCCCGGATTCGCAGGAACTCGAAGGCGGTCTTGCTACCCTCCTAACTGGTGAACCAAGCCGTACGAGGATGAGCCGTCGTAAAAGGCAATAAACCGCAAAAATTTCCCGCGCAGTACTTATAAAACCGCACTCAGGTTGTTTACAGGTCTGGCTCGCGGTTGGTCTGTTATGAGTCCTGAGGGTGGTTACCAGGGGGTGGCGGTGAGTCCTGACGTTCCGAGGGTCCGCAAGCCGCGGCCTTTTATGGGGACAATTTGATCTCCACGGTCGGCTTTACGATAGGGTTTCCTCGGTCGATGCAGAAGGAATAGGGAAAAGCAAATGTCGATTTTGCGGAGTCTCTTCGGCGAACCCACCTTGAGGTAAAAGTTGCGGTAGTGGCATAGCGAAATTTCGCACAAATTTTTACGATTACGCTTTATAGTGGCCTTCGTCAAGCGGACGGGGATTGGCCTTCTTCAGGAGCTTATCAGGTTCTACTCGCGACTGGCAATCGAATCGCGTCGCTTTACCGTCCGTCTCCTTTCCGTTTGCCCAGTGGCATGAGTTCTTTGCTCTACAAAGCGGGAGTACGTATGAAGAATGAGGAAGAAATTTCGTGGAAAACGTATACATTCAGGAATAGTTAAATAAATAACGAAAACAACCAACGAAAGAAAAATTCTTTGGGCAAAAATGTGAAAATTCAATAAATCAAATCAATAAATATCAGTACCCTATTTCTTTTTGAAACAATAGTTTCAAAAGCATTTTCCTGTTTCCAATGTTTTTCCTTTTAAATGTTTGTCTTTATATAGACCGAATTTTTATTCTGTTTTTTATACACTGTATTCTGATTCAATGCGTCGCGATGCGTCCTTAACACGTTGACCGCCACGCGCATATACAAGGAAATATTCCGTCAGACCACGCGCGCTGCTCAGAAGTACGCTGACATTGTGGTGTAGCAATGCCAAGCGTACCTCTAAGATCGAAATTTATTCGATGCAGGTATATAAACATATTAGGACCATTGTTTCTTATTATAGTAGAAGATAATCACGTTTAGAGTAAAATACTTATGGATATTCCTCCAAAAAAGAACAACCGTTTCTTTGTTCACAATGTTTCTCTAAAAGTCATAAAAATTTGTTGGTAAGAAATATTTAAGTACCTTAATGATACAATCCTGGAATCTTTTAAAATTTATCAAAACAATGTAACTTTTTTAGTTTTATATCCTATTTTGTACTGTAAATCACCTTTGATTGACGCCACCTGAACGAAAAGTTCAGAGTCGGTTATCGGTGACTCACGTGACACTCAACGTGTTAATAAAAGAGTTTCAAATACATTTCAAAATCTCGAAGTGCATCCTTTGCACCACGACTCTAAGCGCAAGTTTCTGGAACGTTGGATAATTCGACGTCTACGTTAAGCTCGCAGGTAAGTTTGATCTAGTTGACCGTAGACATTAGTTCTTTTTGGGGAGGGCCACCGGCCGCCACCCAGCGGCAAAACGGAACTCATCAGACCGGGAGGAAGTGGACACGTTGGAACAATTTCCTTACGCCGTCTCTCCTGCCACCGCCTCTCGCGATCCTCACCCTCTCATCCTTTCCGTTACTACCCTATCCTCCCAGCCGCTACTGGAATTCTGACCCCTCAGCGATTGACCAATTTGCCAAATCGATTCACGTCGAAATGAACCTTCGTAATACCTCCAGTCCAGTTCGAATCGGCGCTCCTTTACACGGCTACAAGTGCACATGCACTAACTTCGTAAGTGGTCCGTTGAGGACCTGGGATTTAACGGGGAAAAAAGTCGCGATGTTTCGATCATACCTGTTTGAGGACAGAACCGCGAAGTACTCCTCTCGAGAACGTCTTCTTTGAGCAAATAGTGCACGACTTACAATTAGCAAGGAATTTGGATCCTATGTTAGATTTCGTGTCTATGCTGGAGAACATTGTCGAACAATTATGAATATACGTTTGTAATGATATGTTACAGGAGAAATATTTAAATGACGATTAAGAAGGAAAATTAATATAAATTGTCTGACCAAATCTTTATTATGGCGAAAGATTTTTTGTTCTTGTAATGCAAAATAATAGACTCATCTCACCGCTGTGTTATGCGCTGAAATAACCAACTCCTGATTGCGGCAATTAGGATAGATACCGTATAATCAACTAAAATATAATTATGCCAACTTTGTGACTCTCCTAGTTGGCAGCATTGTAGGAATGTTTTGAAGTCCTAGAGGGAAGTATTCCAGGAAATGTTCTGAAAATGTGAAAAATGTGTTACGTTCCGGGCAACAAAAAAAGTTTCCTCGTTATAGAAAAAATCAATTTCAAAAATGTATGTTCGAAGGTATTCGGAATAATCGAGTATGGATGTGCCAATAATGACCTTTGCAATAGATTACCATGTTTATTTTCACTTACGTATACAAACTTTTAGAATGTCTTAATTTTGTGCAGGAATGTATTATTTAAAGCGCACAGATTTATAATTAATGGAAAAATTAATATTTGTCACAAACACGGAATCAGTAACACAAAGATTAAATAAATGTTATAGAATTTGTTAAGTTTAAGTTAAGTTTAAGTTAAGTCTGATAACCGCGCATGCAGACAGACATCAATTGTGATTTATCCATTGCTTAACTCTATTATGAATCGTGTTATTTTCTGTCATATAACGTTATAACTTATCATATAACACATAACATTATTCTGTCAAAAACTTTGTGTCTTACAACTTAGTTTCAATATTCTCTTTTATGTATGACACTTCTCTATTATACATCCTAAAGTCTTACATTTATACTGTCTGTCCTATCTTACCTAAACCATATACGAAAAACTCGTCTTTCGCATTAGAGGTATTGATAAAGGAAATGAAATTAAAATTGTGTACTTTGAGTACTTTTGTATTTGAGTAGCGATGCCATACTCTTGCATTTGTAATAATGACACTTAACGAGATTCAGGAGGTCCCGTCTTTGCTTACACGTTTTTTCAAAGGTACGAATTTCCGTGTACGCATGTACTATACCGTGGCCCCTTATCATCTCGTTCTAGTTAGTTACCGGACATCAAGGGGAGAGACGACCTGAACGGAAGAGGGGTCTCGCGTTCAGACGTACGTGAAAAAAGCTTCCGTCATTTATAATGTCACACGGAGCAAGTGGGTACTTAGTACCTATCCTTTCGAAGGTAGTACCCCGTATACCCACCCTCCAGATATTACCCTTTGGAATGGCTGCAAAAATTATGGACAGCCGATAGGCCAGCAGCGGCTGCAGGGGTGCGTCTCATCCATTTAGGTCCATCACACATGACTGGATGGGGTGAGACTTACCCCATAGAGGTTCTCACGTAGATTACGTGCTCTTCGTGCTCTTTTATACCACTCCTGCCTCGAGAAAGTACACTGTGCGATGCTGCACGTACACGTGGACTTGAAAACAATAAAGATTTTCTAATAATATGCATTATCGGTTGTTCGAATAGCTGTATTGTATATTTCGTTTTTATTATATTATTTATCTTTTATTCGCATTAGAAGTAAAACAGCGAAGAAAAAGGGAGAAATGCTAAAGGGCTTGTTTTCGTTATTAAGCCTGTAAGTAATGGTTATAGACTAACATGTAATCAAAAACAAATAGTAATATTCTAATACATAATACTTAATTTTTAATCACCCGTACTGTTTTATATTTCGTACACTTTTATCATAATAATTATATTACCGTTAGATTTATATGGAGCAAATCAAAACCACAAATTAGATTAAAATAGTTTGTTTATGAATAGTCGTATTGTTTCCTTGGACATCTCTTTCTGCTCTACAATCAAATATATAGAAGGTAATGATATCTATATACATGCTAACAGACATATAATACATTGGCACGCGCCTTATCTTAGTTGCTAAATTATTGATAAAATCGTAATTGATACAAGGTGTGCAAAAAATTGCAGAATATTCATTTCGAAATTCATACACATCTTTTGGAAAGCCCGCGGAACATTACTGATCCGAAAAATCGTATCGACGTTTGGTCGGGGTAGTAGAGGGTGGGTATTCTCTTCGAGGGCAGATTTATCGATTATTCCCGGTCCAGTGGTCCCCTTTCGTCGAACGTAGCATGCCTTATCCCTCGACGTATGTGTACAGCGCACAAAATTTACGACGGCAAACATCCTTAATATCCCTTTATATCAAGGGGCCAAAAAGTATGCAATCTACAAAATTACATCCTGATAACACAGCTGTCGATAAATACTACCTTTTGGACATTTTTGGCAAATGGCAATGTCTGAATTTGCTCAGGAGAACATTAAAAATGTCAGTAAATTTTACGATTAGAAAAATCAGATTGACGTACTTTTGTAGAGCTATGCAATATTCTTATAAACATTGCTATCTGCAAGCAAGTTTTTGAAATTATTAGGAATGCGAATATTTAAAGTAATTATATAATAAAGAAATTACTGATCCAACAAAATAGGTAAAGCAATTTTATTATGTGCGTACAAAGTAACCAATGTAAACATTTGGATAAAGCGATTTTAATGAAACTCACGTTTACAAGCAATGTTTTAATAAATATAATTGTATACTAGTATAGTGGTAGTATACGATAGCAGTGATATATGTTTGATTATAATATTCCAAGAATTATACAACTCTGATATACCTACTTTGTATTTTTAAATTGCTTATACGATATTCTTCTATCATATATTGTATATGTATATGTATACAAGCTAGCACAACATTCTCGATAACGTACTTTTAATAAATGACCAGGTCCGAAAAATTGATTACACGAATACAATATGCAAGTACGAATGTGCCTAACAAAGTCTAAATAAAAACTTTACAATAATACCTAATTTTCTATCCAGTAAATCAAATCGGTCTCTGACATACAAATGTTTACAAGACTCACAGAAAATTCTTAGTTTTAGACGTCACGTCCAATGCTTGTACAAAACAGTAAAATCCACTTTCGTAATATTTTTTACACGTGTTAAACGATTAATTAAATTCCATAAAAAAAAATCAGAAACATCGCCCTTCTAAAAACTTTCCTCAAGCATCGTTTATTTCTCCGTTATCTTTGCCAAGAGCATTTAAATAAATAATAATCTCACCTTTACACGGGACGACGTTGAAAAAGATGCTCAATCGAGAAAATCTTTTCCATCGACCTCGTTGACTGTACGCCAAGTGTTCCGATGCCCACGTACGTAACATTGCGTTCGGCCACACTTCCTTGTGCCTGTATGCGCACGTATAGAGACGAACGCTCTGGCTGCACTCTCACCCCTCGTACAGCCGTATTACGGTCGTCGGGGGTAAACCACCCTGGCCTCCAGGAGCCAAGAGCGGGAGCCCGCAGGGGTACGCCACGACAACCCCTGTAGCAACCCCTCAAAATCAACCGAACTCCCCTCCTTCCCCCTTCTCCTTTCAGCCGTTCCCCCTCTTTTGCCCTCCCTTTCTCAAACTCCTGATCCATTCTGCAGACGTTAATACCACGTGGACCGTCGGTCTGTACCAAATTTTCATTCAGGAAGCTACTCGAACCCCGCGGTCTCCCATTCCTGGGCTACGCGCCGGGATAATCCCCGCTCATCGATAGTCAAGAATCGATCACTCCTTTCCTCCTCAATTGCGGATCACTCGCTTCGAATCGGTTATTAACCTCATTTTCTTGAAGCCCGTGTTATGCGTAACGTAAGACTACAATTTGATTATGCGTTTGGCCACAATGGTGCGAATTAATTTTCCATGGAACAGGTTCAGTTCTTTCGCGCAGGATTGCGTAAAGTCACAGTAGATTATGGTTAATGAACCTCGCTACTCGTTCTTTGTATTGCTACAGAAACTTTGTTCGAGTATATAGTGGCATGGATTCATCTTTGTTTCTGGAGTTAATTAATCAGTATAAGTCACCGTTACTAAGGTATGCGGTTAAAATACTTTAATGTTTATAATAATAGCGGACGAAGGATTGAAATGAAGAAAGTCTCTGAGCTTTTTCGTGAACAAGTTATCTCCAATGAATGTTCTTCTCTTTATGTTCGAATCAAAACACGACGCTAAGATACTACGACAAGACTGCGATAAGCTCGTAGGCTTAACGATGATTGCGCCGAACAATCGCGGCGCTTATTCGAATTAACTAGCGCCACAGTGTTTATTCCTGCTTACGCGAACAAGGGTGAGGAAGACTCCAGTTTAGAACTGAACCAGGTCCAGAGTTCAAACATGATCACGGCGGGAAGAACACGTAACGACAATAATGCAAGCTGCGCGCGCTCTGTTGTCAATGGGGTTCTTCAGAAATGTAGTTTTGAAAAAAGTGGATTTAAAGATTTCAGAAGTAAAAAGTGTATGATATCTGTATCACACCGACTAATCGCCGATTCCAGCACCGTAGAGTAGTGCTTAAGCTTCCTCATACAAATCATTATGCTCGATTTGTAGCTCTCTGTGTAATGTACAGGCCTCATTGGCGGATCAAAGGCGGCGTCGTCCCTGTCGAATCAAGCGGTGCCTTTTGTTCTTATCAGAGTACTTCTCACACTGATTCTCGATCATTATTTTTAACTCCTGCATACCTTGTAAAGTGGAAGTATATCATCATTGATCATTGTACATCATTGAGCAGTCCAGCAGAAACATACGATGCTATTTGAACTATTTTTAACCCAGAATCGAGGTGTTTCGGAGTTAAGCGAAAGACGGTGAAATTAAAGTTTTCATTTGCATTCTGTGTATGGCCGCCTAAGCATCTGTGAAGTGATTCATTCTTGAATAAGTCTTCGTAAATCAGAAGAATATGTTTCTGCATTGTTAGATTAAGTGGAGGAGGGTGCTCAAACAAATTCAAATTCCCTGCAATAGCTTTACATTTCTGCCACTTGCACCGACTGTCTTCGTTCTCTGGGCAGTATTCGTGCCGTGAACTTTCGTTCGTAGAGCACAAATGTTAATAAGTGGCCAATAATACAATATAATATTCCTTTTTGTGCCTTCAACACTCTTCACATTTCTTCAAATAACGAAGCCGTAGTAAGTAGTCGGTTTTTGTATCGAAATATCCGTCAATCTGTCCTTTACGCGAAGTTTATGCGCTTTCTTTATATTACGAGGTCGAGCGCTCATTCATTATAAAACCGGTGATATAATGATAAAGCTTAGAGAATTCCGCCACGAGCGCGAGTCTATACTTGCTGCGCGCTCTACCGCCCGAACGCTGCTCGACTCTCGTCACTGTCAGCAACTGTAACTTCCTCGATCTTTCGAATTTCATTTCGAAACTTTGGAGTCAGATTCTTGTATAGCTATGGTAACATTTTATACGAAAAAATGCATGTTCCGAATCATCTATATGTATCTCCCCCCTTCACACGTCAAGCGCCACGCCGGTTTTACGTGCCGCTTCGTTCAGGCCACAGATAGCATTTATGAAATCACAACAAATACCTTTTTGAATTCGTATCCCGAGTTCATTTATAGACTTAACGCTGCAGTATAAATACACGAATGTTAGATTCAAGTATGGCGAGAAACTTAACGCGAAAATTTACGAGCTTCTGTAATCGATGTACAAGCAAACCTCACCTTTGTTTACTTTGATTTAATAAATTACATCGATGTTTTTAAGCGAACAGGGGTGGCGCAACGCTCTGGTTTAGAGCCGAAGCAAGTCCAGAGTTCAAACATAATCACGGCGGGAAGGACACGCAGCGACGGGCCCGACAATAATGCAAGCAGCGCGCGCTCTGTCGTCTATGGGGTTCTTTGTGTTAAGGGTGATACCAGGGCCAGGGTGGCTGGATACACGGGGGAGAGCTGACGCTATTATTTAATACTCCTGGGTGCCCATATGTGGTGCCCCGGCTACGAGCCACCGTGCCATTCTCAAAAACCTCCAGCACGGTCATCGTGCAATTGCCATCCCGCGTTACCGAAACTAACCCTACGCAGTCGTCTTTCATTATTCCGCTCCCCCGTTCCCATTCTGTTATTTATTTTTCCGATCTCTAATTACGGGCGCACCGACGATCTGCTTGTCGTCTCTTAGTGATACGTCGTAGGGCAATTTTTTAAAACTTAGTTAGCTTGATTCGCAATAGGGTCTAGGTATCGGAAGATGTATGAATATACTTGAACTCCAAGGTGCGTTTGAATATACAATCTGTATTTTGATCAGTTAACTGCGTAGTTTATCGCGGAACGTAAGGCAGGAATGAAACGTGGAATAATTTTACGATAGAAGTAAAGTAAAGCAAGTAAGAAAGGATTAGATTCTTATTCGATAAGACATTGGTTTTTCTGCAAATAAGTTCTGGCGGTAAATGATAATTTTTTATTTTACACTATGAGTGTAAGGGTCAACCGCGTGGAAAGAAAATTTAGGACTGACGTGTATAAACGTCGTACGCAGTTAACTGGTTAACCCATTATCTACCATTGTCCTTCTTTTTGAGACGCTTGTTTTTTAATTATTTTTACCTGTGCAGTGGAACTTACAGTTTTGATTGTTGTATCTAAATGTTACAAACTTAATAAAAATATATTTTTTTAATTACCTTACTGTAAGAAATGAACTAATTAGTGGATTTTTTAGGTTTGCACTTGGCTTTTGCATATAATGGGTTAATTAAGTGTGAGAAGGAGAGGTTAATTTTTTTGTTTGCCGTGTCATTTACTATAATTGACAAAACTATAAGAGGTAGTACTGACTTTTCTTTACGTATACATAATTAAAGCTCTGTATAAAAGAAGTTTATGCTGTATATTTTCTAGTACCTTTGCACAGAATTACCACTAGTAATAACAAAAAACGCAATGAAGATATAAAATATATTTCTATTTTTATGTCTATTTGCGTGATATGGCAATTAAGTATTATTTTATTTAATGTTTATACAATTGCAGTATACATTTATCACGCAAATAAACACAAAAATACGAATTTGTTTTTCATCTTGACTGCATTCCTTGTTACTACCAATGATGATTCTAAGCGAAAATATGAGGAAAAAATACTGTATAAAATTCTGTTGTACGAAGCTTTAATTTCGAGACAATTTTCTATCAAGCATGATTTGCTATGTGTATATTTTTTAAAGATTTTTCAAAGATAACAAATATATTTTTTCACGATCTTAGGGGATATACAGCAAAAACAAAAATTTGCATGTCTATAGAAAACTGATAGACATACAGCCATATACCTCACCTTTAACCAAACGAAGTCTATACACTTCGACATTTTCACAGCTGCTCTCACGCTTCCACACGATTACGATAATTCCAAGATATTATCCCCAAATTCGAGTTAATTTAATTACATTTCTCTCGAAATTCCCCCGGGCCATATATCTCGGTACTCCGGTCTTTGAGTTTTTAACATCACAAAGGGGGTGGTGGATGCAATTGTTCCCTCCATTTTTATTGCACGATGCCCTAGGACCAATTAGGCTCACCCCGCAATAAATTGTATTATCTCTGCCTCGAGTTTTACCGCCCGAATCTTTGTTTCCACGACAAAATCGGCGTTTGCTCCCCACGAACCAGCCGGGTCGGCGTACGTCATAAAACGATGAAACGAATAAATTAATTCCATTACAACGAGCGGACGGCATTGTCGGTGGGCAGGGCGGCGGGCGAAATTTCAGCGAATTTCCAGGAAGCACTCCTGCGGACCGGGAACAAAGGAACGTTGACCGCGATCGTACCACAGGTGATCGCCGCCTTAAGCCCCGCGTCCACTTAACGACCGGCCACCTTCGATTCTGAGGTGCCCTCCAAATATTAATCCGATTACGCCCGGAGGTAAATATTTAGACGTTTTCGACGTCTGCTTCATTAATAACCCCGCATTGTGTCGGTTTTGGCGGTACCTCCGCTCGCAATGATAGGATTAACAACTGCGTGCAATTGAATCAATAGGATACAATGGTATTTGCGGCGCGTTATAAAATAATTAAATTCCCTTGGCTGGGGAGATCAGTGCGTCGATAAACCCTTTGCCGCCTATGCGGATTGATTGTTGAGACAACTTATGCATGTGGTCTTAGTGGGCAATCACTTTCTGCACACTTAATGATTTCTCGATCTGGTTTTAAGAGAGCAAATTTCCAATCGTCAGTACGAGTATCCAGTTTTTTCCACGCCTTTTATCGGGATATGGCTTAATTCACTAACTTAGTTTCATGTTTTATAATTTTCATTTATTTTGAGTTTTTAAACTTTAATTTAGAGCTACGGTGGTTTAGTGGATAGAGGCTTGTACTGCCACGCGGGAGATACGGGTACGAATCTCGCACATAACCTCCGGTTCTTTCATGTGATATGCATACTGTAGCTCTGGTGGTTCGGAATCCACCTTAAACAGTAAGATGCTAGGCGAAATGACCTTAGGAGTGGGTGCCGAAAATGAATTAAGAAAAAAAAAACTTTAATTATTGATCCACGCACCATGTGACTAAAACTGATTGCCTTTCTCACACGCATTGTCGTTCTGACGACTTGAAATTTACTCTATTAAAAGCAGATGGAGAATTTATTACGTGTGTAGAAAGTGATTGGCCGGCTAAGACCACTCACATGAGTTGTATTAATACAAATTATGGGCACGGAGGTTAGGAGTGCTAAATGTATACATTAATTATTAACTCTTTGCGGTCGTTTGTCCGCTTTCAGCCACCATGTTTTTTTACCGTACCAGTCGTGTTTGTTTTTAGCCTCTACAGCGAAGAACCATACCGATCCTATATTACGTTCGTTTTATCTTAATCTCCATTTAGGATATATCGGTTTACAGTTCCTGTGAAAGAACATAAACTATTAAGGAACCTGTTCACGAACCAATACGATGGAGGACATCAATAGGAGATAACAAAACCTAGTATAAACAAAGACTGTCGTCTCTCACTCGCCATGCAAGACGCCGTGGCGAGTGAGTCCTTTCTCGAGCGCAGAATTCGAAATAATATTTTGCAAATTGTGTTCAAGTGTAATTAGGCGTTCTCGCTTCTTAAGGGATTTTAAAAATAATACTCTAAAATGGCAAGAAGAAAATGATCGAAAAAAGTGTACCGTGAAACTGAAAGTAGCGATGACAAGTTTTATTTTGACTGTTTGAACACTGACTCTGATGTAAAAAGTGGTAACGTTATATCAGGAAAAATCGTCCTCGGATAAACAGAAAAGGCTCAATGGCAAACTGAATATATCGCGGCACTATGAAGATGTAAAGAGTAAAGATCGTTCTGTATGTTCAAACAGAAAAATCAAGGGCGGAAGACGTCAAGCATATTATTATTGCGACGCATGTTCTCAAAAACCAAAACTTCATATTGGACACTGTTTTGAAAGATACCACGCGATGGAGATCTATAAAATATAATTTTTATACAAAAATATTAAACATCAGATTGAAACATATATCTGAAGTTTACAAAAGAATTAATAAATTTATTTTCCCTTCATAAACTTCCATATCGTGTATTCGTTCAACGGAAATTAATTCCGACCAGCATGGCACCTATGTATAAATTTAATACGTCCGCAAAGGGTTAATGCATATGATCGTATCAAGTTACACGATCTTTCGAGGTGAAAACCGGGTGTGACATACATTATCTTGCAAGATCTGTCGAGATTGAGATTGGGTTTAGCTCAATACAAAACTGAATAATATCTAGATGGAAAAGTGTACGTGGGGTTGAAAACGAAGGTTGGTAGGTCAACTGAACTATCCTGCAACAAATAGAAATATAATACAATATATTTCTGATACGAATATAACAAAATATGTAGATGAGAGACATGCGAGAGAAAAATGACGCGGAAAAAAAGTTCTGTGTATGTACGCATTAAATTTCCATAATGAATTTACTAAACATACCCGATGCAAACCAGATTTTAAATGTTATGAGGGCTGGATATAGGATGAAAAAAGCAGGATATCAATATAATATTGAAAATCTTTATTTCCACTTTATTATTTATAGGAATAGAATAACACAAAAGCACAGCATAAAATGTTCCTCTGAATATTTGCTTTTAGCGTTGGTTTTCTTATCCGAATTGTTTAGTATTTTGTTATTATAATGTGATAGGTAATATAATAGTGGTACATAAACATTACTACAATACCATGAAATGTACAGCCATCAATATCAATGATTTAACCGTTAAACGTTGTTGCAGCATTGATATATTTTGCGCTAACAATAATAAATACGCCTATTTAATATTCACACATCTTAGATAAGCCGACACAGTGGGAAGAGTAAAACGTCTATTAATTTCGTTAAAAAATTAAAGTTATTTTGTTACTTTCAATTTTTGTTATCAAATTAATGTTACTCGTATCTATTATTAATGCTACTCTATTATGTTATCAAATTAATCTTCCTCTGTTCGTCACAATTATTTCAGTATAACTACCAACTTGATAACAGTACAGTGTCACCATATAAATTGTGTAGCTTATGAGAAGTTTACAATTTGGTTTACGAAAGGGAGAACCAAAGCTACGTAGTAAAACAACAAGAAAATTCTCAAATTTCGTGAAAAGCAAAGGCCGATGTTTGCTCTACCCAGACATTGCCATACCTAGGAGTTTAGTTTTCGAAAGTTCGTGATTCTGCCGGACTACCACTCGAATGCGGAACTAATAAGGGTCGGTGGAGGCGAGAATACGACCAAAAAGGCACTTTAGCCCAATTTGAAATCGTTCGTCACGCCTCACAGTTCGTCGGCAAAACTTCTTGAAGGGAATACTCGAAACTCTTTGCACCGTGCAGAATCGCTGTAGGTGGAACACTGGCCACGCGTGTCTAATTTTGTAGGTTGGCCGTAAGTCGGATTTTGGACCGAAATACCTAAAATACGAGGCGGCACGTTTCTCGGGGAAGAAGACATTATCGAAACGGAAGAAGCTCCGGCAATTCAGGTTTACCTAGCTTAGCAAGCATTTTCAATGGGCGGTTATTTCGGACAGGAAGCATTGTGTCCAAAACGATTTCCGAACTTCTATCCAAATGTTTCTCGTTCTATGCTTAATATTCGGCTAAATTTTTTCCAAAGTTGTATATGATTTTTATGTATGATACAATTGTCCAAATTATGAAATTAATAAATATATATATAAATAAAGTACGCGTATACGATTAAAATGTAAAACGCAAATAGTAATAAAATTAAGTAAATTTGTTAATGTAAATTTCTAAATTGAAAAAAAATTAAGTAAATTTGTAAATTGTTGTTGGAAATCCAACAAACGAATAAACAACAGGACACATTATTTAAATATCATTCTGAACAGTAAAAATATATGTGTTATAAAATGATCACAATACAGTCAATCTCAATATAGTATTAAAATAAATGTAGAATAATAGATTCAAGATTCGTCCAATTCCCTTGATAATATGTACCTGTATTGTTACACTTGGTATTATCTTTATGTTATACGTTAAAAGTATAAAGATCTGCACAACGCTTTAATAATATGCACATATTAAACATTAATAACAACTCTTTCCCTAATAAGCTATCGGTTGTTTATATTAACATTTTAAATCATCTCCATAGACATTTAAATTATGATTATAATTTAATTATAATGAAATTACAATAAGTATAAGCTGTATCACGCAGCGCAAGGTATTTATCATGGCCAATAAATTTGATTAGTACAAAAAAGCAATTGTATTTCATAAACATGTTTCCATGACATAATAAAAGAGAACATCTTTATATACATAATAGATATATAGTTACTTAAATATATCGTATTTGAACATCTAGCGATCATTCTCTGCATCCGTATTCTCAGATGTTGGAATGAGCTTTTTGAGCAAAAGCGAGTAAATCCATTCACTTTCGTGTTTTATAGCATTTTCACACATTCCCAAGTATCAAAACTTCTTTCTTTTTCAACACGTTCTCCGCCACGTGTACCGTTTATGATACGCGTTAAGCTCGATCCTCAAGCCACGTGTACCCTAAACGTTACACGTAGACATATTTCTTAAATGTGCTGAAAACATACATTTTATGACAAATTTAATTCTATAAGATATATAACATTTTCACTAAAAGAATGAGGCATTATAAAAAATGCAATATAGAACAGGGTACATAAATTTGTTCATTTCTTACGTATAAAATAATTAATAATTACACGTAATAGTTGAAACTTGTTTTCCCACAGAAACAAATAAAAACAAAAAATATGATGTTCATACATTTACTCACTCCCTCTTTTGTTAAACATTTCATTTCCATCCTTTTTCACTTAACAAATTCGAGTACAGCGGGTTTTTTTAGCAATCGAAAAGTTTCATACTGACTGACTTTTTCAATCGAACCGATTGAACAGATTGACAGCAGCAAATGTACCGAAAACGGTACACGATGTAATAACAACTCTAAGCAAGCTAATTACTTATGCATTGATAAAATAATAAAATATCGCGTAATAATATATCAGTCTTTAGTCAAAACATGAAACGGCCTGAACGACAAGTTGAGCAAAAACGGCTTGGCACGGAACGTGTGAGAAAAAAAATAGAAATAAAATACTCGCATCTAGAACGATCGAATCTCGAAAACCTGCGAAGGAGGTAACCGAGCACTCCTCACCACCATCCAGCAATTGCCTCAGTCCCACGAATCGAGCGTCGCGCAGTAGCCTTTACACGCGCAAGTTCCAAAATCGCATTTTTGTCTCGCCCATCGATACTTCGCCTCGTAAACGCTTTCATTCGCGCAGTGAAGTACGGCATGGCCGAAGGGTGGAAGGAAAGAGACGCAATCGAGTTACCACCGATTTCCCCGTTCGCGGCCGTTTACGATCCACGCCCGTGAAACGGAAAGAAAGCCGGGCTTTGGGTCAGTGGGTCTACCGTGCCGGCATCCGGGGAGTGAAAAGATGCGAATATTTATGCCCGTGGAAGGGCCGAGATTGTCGCCAAAGCTTGCACGAGGAGCGGTAGGTACGAATTACCATGGCGCGGGCCAATGTACGCATTATAAACCCGCTGGCTGCGTGGCTGTCGGGAGAGCTGTCCCCGGGGATCGTAAAGGAGAAAACAGGACTGGCCCGAAGAGAGCGGACCAACGCTGTGCCTAGCGCTTCGTGAAATTTTGGGGAAAATTTTATGACCACTATTTTTCCACCTCCTCTCCTCTCTCTCTCTCTCTCCCTCTCTCTTCCCCCCTCGCCCCTTACTCCACTTCTCCTTCTCACTTCCTCTCACTCTCATCCCTCCTTTCCTCGAGCTTCTTCTCTCTCCCTTCATTTCTCCCTCTCCCTCTCACTCTCACCCCTGCTTTCCTCGAGCTGCCCCCTCCAACGCGGCCTCTGCGCTGGTCAAATTTATGGCGCGCCGTACGCCCGGAGGTTATCCGGAGCGTTAGAAAGCTCCCGTAAACTTTTACGGCGCGAGCGCACCTCTTTATTTTCCTGCTTCGAAATTATATGGCGCGTGGCCCGCCGCCGCGGCCGGTGGCCAACGGTGGGGGGATGACTACGGGCGCGCGACCGGGATAATTTACACGGTGCCCGGCACCGGGATTGCCGGCTTGCGTACGCGTTACGTGAAAGTTCCCGGCCTGCGGCTTGGGAAGCTCCTTGGCCTTGACCGGGATATGGCATCCGTGAGGTTGACTTTTATTGCCCCGGGCCCACGCGAAAGCACGATTCCGCAGGATGATGCACTCCCCGCACAAGGTTTGGCACGAGGCGCGTCACTCCCTTGTGCTCTTGGCTCAGCGCGTTAATTCGATTCTTGGAAATTGCTGAAGAAGTATGCCTAACGCTTCTGAGAACTTCTCAGGGAGTTCGTTTTATTTTGAGGGTTGCGAATCATTTGTACTTACGCGATGTAGATTGTTTTTTATTGGGTTGGTGGAGAGGGAGGAATGAGAGTGGGAGTCTCGTTGCGCAGGGTAAAAGTATTAGTGATCGATACTGTGGCAGTATTGGAGACTTCTTCGGGAAAAGTTAATAAATAAGGGAAGTACTAGCTGGAATGCATCGAAGCTTGTTAGTCTATGTAGTGTCGCTCTTTAACGGATGAATTGCGAAATACTGCGCATAATTTGCCGTTGAGAAGTGTTATAGCGACTGGTTAATTAAATCCGTGTCGACTCTTCCGGTTTTTGCATATTTTCGTATATAAATCGCTAAGGACTTGGTTAAAATGTAAGCATTGCAAGTTTGTATTATTTATATTATCAAATTAGTTCATTAATTGGTTTTTTTCCCTACGTTAACTACTGAAAAAAAGGATGTCGAATACTAGATATTTTTGTTTTCGCTGGGTTTCGACTGTTGAATCAAATATTACATAAAAAAAATGTTTATTACCACCATCAGGAATGAATACTTGTCGCAATATGATAGGAAAATGGCTTGTGCAGCGACTATTAATCGTAAATTTTTCGTAGAGTGAACGTAGCCTGAACTGTGTGAACGAATAGGCAAAATATTTCTTAAAATGTCAAATACTGGTACCTTCACCTTCCACGGTTGTCTTTTATTATTTCTCATATTCAAAGTTATATACTTGTATCGTGCATTGTATACTCTCGAATACTCGATTTTCGTAATTAAATATACTGAGGGCTTACATTTGGTAAACGGTTTTCTCGATCTTATTTAACCGCATTAAATTTGACGCTTCTTTTCTCTGATTAAGGTTTTTGCTGTTTCTTACATGTGTCATAAAAATTTGTGTTATATAGAACTGAGGACTAGTGTGTACTTACGTACAAAGATAAACTAAATTAGAAAATAAAACCTAATAACTACGCCACACCGCTTTTATAATTATGGTATGTTTATATATAAAAATGTCTATAAGCTCTAGTAAAAATATGAATTCATCAAAACCGAAAATTTAGCTAATTATTTAATCATGTAAAGAAGAAATAACGTTACACGAAAGTAGCATTGGACATAGAGGTTGCTTGTATTTTATTGCATTATATTTTCACCTTCAATTTTGATTGTTGTATCGAGATTTTAGTCCTCAAGCATTGGTAGACATGCATTCCTGGGTCTGTAAGAAAAAAAGTTTAACTGTATTAATAATAAAAGGCTAATTATATAACTTATTTGCGCGTTGTAGATATAATAAAATGTTGATAGTAAACATATAGTTATGTAATATCTTTATATTTGCAAAATTTAATATGGACCTAAAGCGTATAATATGCCACTATATAACAAAATATATAATAAAATATTTTATTATTATACACGTGTTTGTTACGTTATATTCGCGAGGATTAATGCTTTCTAATCACATTAGAGTGGAAAAGTATTTATGCGAAAATACATATAACTAAATACAATTCGTGATTGCAGTAAAAATTATAAATACATATTTGTTCATGCACGTATGCATTTTGCGTGTAAGAAAATGAACACAAAACACCTTGGAAGAAGAAGTGATATATGCAAAAATATAAGTTAAATCTGATCGCAGGCGAGTCCGTAAATCATAGAATATAAGAATACATTCAGAAGATAGAAGTGATGTACAGATTTGTATAGAAAGAAGAAAATGTCGAAAGCAAAAGGTTCGTCTTGCCGCACATTTCCCCTAAAATGACTCCACGCGCCTCGAAAAATGAGGGTTGTGCTTGACCTTGGCCGTGACGTTACGCTGGTTATGCTAGTATTTATTACACTAAGGACTCAATTATGTCAGCAACGACTTTCTGGCCATTATTTGAAGTTGGCTTTCAGTTGCCCTGACTTAGTTTACGTCCTTTACCTTTTCTTGTTTTTGACAACCTAGCCATAGAACCTTGAGTTTAATTGCTATAGCTCAAATAGTTTTCTCTTATAAATTGTGATTTGATTGAATATATAGAAAACGGAATTTGTTAAAGTGGCGAAGACAATTATCATTTTCAAGCGTTCTTAAAAGATTAAATAAGTGTCTGTAATTATAAAACGTAATTTCTGCCATCTAAATACCTGTTGATTATACGAAGAAAATTACGTAGTATCTCTACTCTTCTAAAATACCAAACCAATTCCTAGCTGTCTCATGTGATTCATATTCCATACAAATCTTGGCCTAAGGTATTTTTTATTGCTGCTCTTATCGTAAAGGTAAAAATATTCCACCGACTTTTCATAAAGATCGTTGTCCTATCTCAAAACCTCGAACAAAAATGTACGTTTGCAAGACTATCACAACTTGTTTGCTTGCACGTTTTCACTGTTGCAGCGCAAATATGATGTTACAAAATATACCACTTGCCCAGGTCTTACCACGTGGCGGTTATTGCGAACAAAAATCACTCTGCTCTTACCTATTCCACTACTCACTACTATCATCGATTGAATAATATATATTTTAAATCCACTTCAAAAATATTCGCTTGCATACTTTATTCCTATAAAGGTACAGTGTAACAAGAACGAAAGAAGCAGACGAAAGACTACTTGAAGAGAGAGTTAAACATACAAATTAGGTCCATCTTCCTTTACAGTTCTATACTCCTAAATTGTTTCCTGTAAACATTCAGGTTCGTGCATCCCTTAATTCTTTACGCGCTTACACGTATAAATAGAAAAAGATTGATAATATGCATAACGAGAAAGGCGTGGCGTGCTAAATTCACCTCGAATATCAGAATTGCTCACGAATTCAAAGAAACAACAGTTACTCCAGGAGCAACTTTCAGGTGCGACTACCTTGCATCCTACAAAGCCGTTTGCATGAACATGACCGCGTAAGGAGCTTCCAAGAATCAGCAGGAACACACAGATTCCAGGCTTTATAAAAATGTAATTGTCTATACTCCACAAACGAAGCGTAAAAAGCTGAAAGAAAAAATAAAGAGCTTTTAATAAAAATTTATTACAAAGTTAAATTATAGATAGTCAAATAAAGCAAATTATCTACCATCGTTTGAAATCTCTATCGGCACACATTAAACTAAACGGACTTATCTTTGCATATGTACATCTTAATATTCGATTGATACTGAGCACATAATAAAATATAAGCTCTGCTCTCTTCGTTCTTCTTCGCAAAGTAAATGTTGTCGAAATATCTAATGAATACGTGTAATAAGTAAATCGTAATAAGCATGAGTCATAACGTAATCAGCGAGCAGTCGAGTGGACTTGGGCTCTCTTAAATTCTACAACAAATCTAGTCGTTAATTTTGAAAGTGGCTTAACTCCTTTTGTGGCAAGACAACACATATTATACACTTAATAATTCATAATGAATTTATGGTAATAGAAATTCTAAATTTAACTCTCTCGGATACACTTAAGCGGGGTAAATCATTGATATATTGATACGTATATTCTTAATTTCATCGAAACGCAAACACTTAAATATCTCGATTGGAATATAAATGAACTTAGGTCACTTTCGAAATAAACGATTCATATACAGAAGAGAGTGACAAAACATACAACTTCCATTAGACACACTAAATTGCATTATGTATTTTTCGAGTTATTGTCATTGATGAAAATCGATGAACGGCATAAATAAACAAATGCAGGAAAAAGGTCAGGTTGACAATACGTTTGCTAAGGCAGTAGCGCTGCTTTCACGAGCCCATTCTCCCACGTAGCGTGGGCGGACCACAGGTAAAAGCAGGTAAGTTCGGGTAATTGAGACGTCTTCGATCCTCAGAGGAGAGACGTCATCGGGAATACGAATGTACGATCCTTCGAAACCTTATACGGTCTAGAGCGGGACAATAGTGTCGCACCGTATAATAGCAGCATCCTGTCTGAGGGCAGCGCGTCTCTTCCGGGACATTCAAGGAACGTCGATCTGCAAAGTGCAGTATCCCACGGGACGCGTGGATCTGGTGGCCGCACTGACCAAACTTTCGTGAATTCGATGTCCGTGAAAACGAAGAAACGAGGTGCTAACGGGACGCTGTCTTTTGCTCGTCGAGATGGACAAGCATTATGAATAGACATTAGCATTGAAAATAGATATATTTTTTTTTTATATAATAAATCAAACATTGTATAAGAAACTGTCGATTGACTCTCAGCTGGAGATTATTTGGTTTACAAATCACCATTGCGTCGAATTTTTTTAGTAGCTTTTTATGATTTGAATTTATGAGTGGACTGATTAATGGATGAAGTTTATTAATGGACAACGTTGATAACAGCAGTACCAGCTGAACTAAACATACATTTAACTTTTAGAATTCAACCGATTACGGTATTTCTAGACAATTATGATGTCCTTTACAAAAAATTGCGTACTCTTCCACATTTGCCATTAAGCGATGATCAACACCAAATGTGAACTAGTACATAATTCCTTACAATTTAGAAAATATTACAATTGTACAACCTCTATACTTTCATATGAATATAATTCACGTTTTGTAATTTTGTAGATTATGCTAGGATATGGAATCATGTTTAGACTGTCTACGACTGAGTGCAGTGAATTTATCTAATCATATTTATTCTCATTTTATTCGAGAAATAATGTATATCTCATTTATGTTTCGAAGCCCTACAGTTAAGCCGAACGAAAGTGAAAACCATGTCTACGACTATCCAAGTAATGCTGGCACACAACCTCGCTAAAAGTCTAATGATAGAAAATACATTAGGTATATATTATATAAAAACATAATTGTTTTTTTCTTTGAAGAACTGTTCACATTTAATAAGTCAAAATTCTGGTCTTTATCCGTCGAGGAAAACAGGAGTCAAGGTAACATCCTATGTCCTTGAAAAAATACATTCGAGAAGAATACAACAATAGCGATTACGTACATAGAATTAGCATGTAGTAGCAATTCATCATTTAACACATTCCATGCCAAAGCCAAGCGCTTTAAAAATGCACTGATCAATTCATTCCCAGCATTAAGCTACTTAGAGAAAGACATTTTTATCGAGTTTCTAACTTTTATAGCAGTCAGTACAGGGACTAGGTACAACAATCAAAACTCAAACTTCCACTGCCTAAGTAGAAATAAATAATGAACGCGTTGCAAAAAAGGGACATTGGTAAATTATGGGTTAATGATATAAAATAGGAACAGTTACCACGACAAACATTGACATATCGCGCTTTCTTCGCCGCAAAGCTACAACCCGGTGCACTCGAGAGAAATCAGAGCGCGAAGGCGGTCTCGTATTCTCGATGGGCCGCTTTTTCCCCAGCCTCCCAAGGATGAATGAATTTCAGCCGAACCGATGGAAACCGTGCAGATGAATGGAGAGTGCGAGGGTAGACGTTCTCGTACGGTGTTTGGTGACTCGGCATAAATCACCGAAAATCTGCTTTATGCTCGCGAGGTAAACAGTGGCGTGGCCCGCCTTCCGCATCGGATTCATCGACAATGCCGGTCCACCTCCGTTGTGGAACCTCCAGGCGGATCGCATAATAAACACGTTTTTCGCCGGAGCACTGCGCAATCTCCTGGAAAACGCGAACTGCCGGTAAATAAAGCCATATTCTGGAAGCATGGTGCGCGACGAGACTCGAAATAAATGGACGTTCAACGCCCTGCTCCTCCCCCTTTCATCCCCCCGACTCAACATCGCTGGACGAAACTTTCACGGTGGTAAATGGATCGTACCTGTTTCTTCCGCGAACGAGCTTGCGTGGGAGGCCATTTTCGAGATGGAATTCGAATTCGAGGATAATTACGGAAAATATGTTTCAGAGAACGCGCGCGCATACGCTGCTAGTAAAGATCCTTCTTTGGACAACGATTCTGACGCGCTCGATTCAGGAAGTGTCGTTTATGAACCGTTTATAAGCGTACAGGTGATACGGACATTTTTGTTGATACGCTTCTTATGGTGTTTGGATACTATAACTATTTATATGCCAAAGCAAAGGGCAAACCTAAATAATGCAAAAAAAACTAAGGAATAATTGTGTGATATATGCAGAATTTGTTTGATATTGTTTATGAAATTAAAATTTGTTAGATGGCTATGGTGAGTATATTCACAATTCATACTGAATAAACTTCAACATCTTTTGTATAATTAAAGATAAATAAATTACCTTGAAAAGAACTCGCATATAACTTGTTACATTATTGTAAGATCAAATATAATTATCCTGTCAGATTTTAGGAACAAATTCTCTTATAAACTTCATCAGAATTGTAATTCGTCTTGTCATTATATACACAAGCAAGTAGGAAAATAGAGGAGAACATGTTTAATTCTGTATAATCCAAATTTTTTATCAATTTTAATATTTCAGTCATGTTTTAATCGTAATACTTTTGTAATATGAAATTTGTTATAAAAGAAATATCAAATACAGATATAATTAACATAAGTTTTTTGAAATCATTACCTAACATTTTGATGTACATTGATTTATAAATCCTAGATGAGACGATAGTCTATTTAGCGTGAAATAGATAAACAAAGCGTTATATTAAACTTTTCCCGGGCTGTAGATTATAAGATCATATCTTCTTTTATACTGAATATATCGACGGTTAAAAATTCTTGTGTAATTCCATCTAGATAAAATCATTGCATATTAGAAATGAATATGAAATAAGCTATAAAAAGCAGATGCGGATTTATAACTCATAGTACAACATGCCAATTTTCTTCAAAATAAACTACAAAAGTACTATCAATTTTAATTGTTGAAAAAATTCAGCGAAATATATCTTAAAACCGTATAATTGATGTTAACTTTCAACAAAATTTTCATAAACTACTTTAACCTACTACTAAGGTTCTACGGAACATAAGATTACGAATGGTGGCGTGGTGAGCTCTGATTATGTAGAGATTTGGGGCTTTCGTGAGAAAGGAAGCGGAACCAGGTTCTGAAAGAGCCGCCGCTGCATCTTTGTACCCGGCATTGTGCACAAAAGTGCATTTTTGCAGCCGAAGCATGAAGGCTCCAAATTGTTGTACGATTTTACTAAAGAAAACTCAGAATGTTCGTGACAAAAATCCCGAACAAATTACCAAATATTCTAAACGAAGGCAACCTCGAGACTGACCTATTGACTATTGTTGGATAAATTATTACATGAAGGAGGTTGAACGTGGTGAATATTGACAATATAACGCTATATTTCGTTTCTACACAAGGAAATGAATTAAAAACATGTTCAATAATATTAAAATTACCAATCCGCAACTTAGTGATATCGTTAGGTATACACAACAAAGAAAGCTACAAAAAAATTAATGATTACATAATAATTTTGTACCTTTGTGTCAAAGTAGCTTTTCAAGTTGAAAGATAATTTTATACCAGATTTGTTAAAAATGATATGTTAATTGATACATATGTATTTTCATTCATCCCATATTATATATAAGGTTCAAAGAATTGATTAATTGACTAAGAAACTTTATGATTCATTACGGATACCACATTTCTGAATACTTTTTGTTCTATAATTATTGAAAATTGAAACTTGGATGGCTTTCCGCAATTCATGTGGATTACTTTAATTTCTATATGTCAGATTTGTCGTAGAAAAAGTTTCTCTTTGAAAACCACCTTTCACTCTTTAATAAACATTATTCGTATCCCGACACTACTTTCGGTTCGCCCAGTATCATCGTTCTCGCGGGAAAAGTTATTTTTGTTTTAAACTTTACTCACCGCCAGAATACCGCACTGGAGCCGCAGGGTGGGCTATTTTGGTTTTTATATTTTTAGATGAATACGTGATCTGCGACTATCGTCGACTCTTTTGATTCCGGAGCAGCATACATTAGAGGAATAAAAAGACATAGAATACAAGATGAATAGAGTAACATTTATACCAAAGAGACAATAAATGCATCTGGCATAGAATTAATCTCCCTCTTGCTGATTTATTCGTCTTCTGTTTGCCATACATATACAAGATTTATAATACTATAATGTGGGATTATTTATAACGAAAACAATAAACGTATAGAAATTATATAGAAATACTGTTTATCATAAAGGCAAAATATGTGCACCTATAAAAGTAAAAACAAAAAATTAACGTTTTTTTCAGTCCCTATTGGTTAAGAAATGGGCAAGCTTTATTTCGCGCCACGAAATAATCAGATTATTTAGTCAAAGATTGCTTAACATCTTCATAGCATTTTTACTGAACAGTACGCGAAGATTGTGATGTGTTAAAAACTAAAATAATTCAGATCTACTAAATCATGGTGAAGTAATGCTGATAAAAGGCAGAAAATGTGATAAATAAAACTGACAAAATAAAAAAACGTGACTGATGTACTTGATGATTTGCTTTCACATTATTTTGGTCTCATCTTTTATTTTGTATTTCAAAGTCGGACAATGTATCGGACAAAGCGTTGATCGCCATTGAATTTCCACGCTCCATGTAAAGCGTCTATCTACACCGTGGTAAATGCTTATCTAACAAATGTAGGAGCTTTAAGCATATCCTTAACGATATCAATCAAAATTTCATCTGGTGATAGGTCTACATACTTATATCTGCAATAAACATTATTTCCGGCTACAATCGAGCCGTTTATTTTGAATGTGGTCTAAGTTCATTCGTTAATTGCTTTTTCTGAATGCACTAACGTGCACAACTTTAAGTTCGCTGTCATAAACAACATTTTGCGGTTAAGTATGTTCAGAGGATACGATCATCTTAGACAGATCAATTTTTGCAGTTATTTCAATAATTAAAAGCATTACTTAGAACGTAGATTAAGTCCAATACATTATTGATAATGTCCGAAAGTACCGATTTTCGAATATTTGAAGGTAGAGGCATAAATCATTTTAATAAATTAGTATTAATCAACATACAGTTTGCCCTCAGGATAAGGTTAGCAAAAAATGCTGGAAAGGAATAACTTCATTTTAAATAAAACGAAACAAGAGGATTTCATATCAAAAGGATTTTCGGAGGACACAATTTTTAAAGGAATAAAGAATTCTAACGTTTTTGGAGAAACTTCTAGTGTTCTAGTGTTAAATACACTGTAACTAACACATCGGTATCCTATATGTATATTTTTAATTTTCTCGAAACAGAAAGTCCCGATTTAAATATTGTATACATGGACTTAGGTCACTTTCAAAATAAACCGCGCGATTATATTTTGTAGACACACATATACCCTTAATGTAGATATACATATACCGATTAGTCCACTAAATTTCATGGAAGTCAGAGAGGACGAGTTCCGAAGTCTCCGCTGTGAGAGACCGACGATCAAAGAATCGGAAGCAATATAGCCGAGCGAAACCTCAGATGCTGCGGGGCGAAACCTCGTGGTTGTCAAACGATGGGTCGGTGCTTAAAAATACAAATTCGACGAACAAAGCGAAAAGCGTTATCGGCGCCGCGGGGTTCCGGTTCCGTCGACCCTGCCAGCCGCCTATTCCGGCCAAGGAAAGAGGGATCCACCGTCACAGAAAAGAAATGTTTTCGAGGAGCTTCGGCTCATTATGGGTGCCAACCCCCCGCAGGTCGACCTCGAAGTCGCAGGGGTCATTCTGGATTTTGTCTCCGTGCACATCCTCGTTTCCTTCCTTCGGAAAAAAATCGGCATCCCCCGAGGACAACTGATCGGTGTAATAACGGTACGATTCGTCACGATTTTAAACGCAGTTCCCAACTTGCCACGTAGCCAAGATTAGAAAGTGAGACCCGAGGAGGGCTGATGTTGGGGCGAATGTACCATCGGCGTGGCTAATACCTCTGCTTTAATCGTGGTGAAGAAGAGAAATCTGATTTTTGAAGAGTCGTTGAAACGGCACGTGAATATGGTCTTAGTGTGTCATTTCTTTTCTCACTTAATGATTTCTTCATCTGCTTATGATGGAGTTAAAACTTCAATCGTCGGAACGACATTGTATGTGAGAGAGTCAATCATTTTTATCCACTTGGCACGTAGCTCGATAATTAATGTTTATTCAAATTTAGAAGTAAATGAAATAAAAAATCTGGAATATAAGGTGGTGAGTTCAGCTGCATCAAGAAGAAAGGCGTGGAAAAAATTGGATGCTCGGGGAACTGGACCGGGACTCGAATCATCAAATCGTTGAAATGTTCTGCTGAAATATGTTTTCTACATAGGAGAACCTTCCACCTCGAAAATAAAAATTGCGTAGGGAATAACTATGAATAGTAACAAATACGTGGTATAATTACTATGGAAAAGCTACATTTCTACCTCTTTGTTAAACAATAATTGGAGAATAAAGTGGTCAATGCTCGCATAGATTTGCAATTATCGTGTACCATCGAGCAAGCAGTGAGGAGTCATCATGTATCAATCTTAAACAACTTCATATGATATACAATATTGAAACACTCGGTATCTTCGAGCAAAGGACGTGAAAGTTTACCTATTTTATTTGATATAATATTTATACCATTATTTTTATCAAAGTATAGTAAAACATTCAAAAACTTATTTCTGCACGACTAAGATTCGGTAGCAGAACGGAATATTATAAAAGTCAATGTCATTACAGTGCTGGACGATATATTATATAATTCAGTTAATGCTGGATTAGCCTACCGGTCGTTAGCATGTACTGGATCATCGGTCTTCCCCATAAAGACATTCCTCAAGGCGACTGGGAGGTTGGGCTTTGCGGGTGTTTATGGAACCAACAGTACGCCCCTTCTGTTCCCTCTTAGCCATCTTCTAAAACCTCGATTGTATTCTCTTAGGACTTTGGTCCTCGCCGGCTCTCGCTTTCAGTTGCCCCGGAGCAGCTGTTGCGTATCGATCATTTCAGATGTCAGCTAAATCCTAATTTGATCAGAGATATCAAAAGATGCGAACACCAAAAGATTTTGGAAATGCCGTCACAGTAGAATACTTTTCATTTAATGCAAATGCGTTTAAAATTTCCCAAACGTGTTTCTTGCCGTTTGATGTATAAACGTAGAATTCGAATGTTACTTAAATCTTAAACTTAGTATAATATCGACCAAATTGCTTGAGAAGACGATGTTATGTATTCTTATTGATTACATTTATTATTATTGTCATCATAGGTTAAAATATATTTCATCGATCACGAAATCGATTTTATTTACGTCACTCACGTACACTATAGATCATCGTTTATATTTACTTGCTATATAAGATGTGTAAAATGTATACAAATACTTGTGACATGTATTTCTTCCGTAAATATGTAACCTTACTTTAAATCATGCACAACAATAGTGACTCGAGAAACATCTTTGCGTTTTCATACTTTGATCATGAAAAATCTCATTCCTGTCTTTTAACATATCCGAATAACGTTTACTTGTTTCTCTAGTGCAAGCGTACAAAGATCAAACAGTTAAGTAAATTAACCCTTAACGAACGAGCACATTTTTCTAGGACAATGACCAGTAGATCAAAGGAATTTTAATAAATTAATTGCTTCATTACTAAAACGAGAAAAAGTACATAATCAATATCACTTTTATTGGATTTTAAGGACACTTTCAATAATAATATGTAGTATATAAACAGATATGTTCATACAAAAAGATACTGAAGTGAAAATTACAGAAAAATAAAGGGGGTGTGAAATAAACGAATATGTAAGTATATGAGTATGTAAGTATGTAATGTATAGATTTGTATACATTTATCAATTTATACTATCGTATACTATATACAAAACGGTGTGTTTTTCTCAATGCTCGGCGAGGAATGCTCCTGAGCGCGTTGCGACTCGTACGCGACATCAAGAAGCAATCGCCCTTAGTTTCAGTGTGCGCAACGACCGCCGAACCTAACAGATTTGTTGAATTATCACGTTATAACACCTGTATGGCGGCATTCGATTTTCTTGGAACATTTATCATATCGCGAATATGGCGGTATTCGATTTTCTTCAAACATTATAATATCACGAATATGGCAACACTCGTTCCCTAAGGGTTAATAAAATCCCTATCCACAACTCGTATTCGTCGATCTCCTCAAAAATCACCTGCCTAAACGACGATAATAAAAACCACGATGGTAGCAGCCCTACCGGTCAGTTGGCAGACCCCCCACTATCCGCCCAACCATATATTTACTCGTTTGGACCCTCACATCCCGCCACTCTCAGCACCGTCCATCTCCCTGCGTGTCTCCACGGTCATCGCCAGAAATTTCAGGCATTTATTCGTACCGTAGCTGACAATGAGAACGGGAGAGCAACAGACGGAGGTCGCGCGACCGTCCACGAGAGAGTTTCCCCAATTCCGGGCCAACAGAACCGATTCGTTCCGGCTGTAATGCATTTATGGCTGCACGTCCGGCAGTCCTCTGTACGGTACGCGTCCGTCGCACTTCCTTTACGGGATGCAGACCGGCTCGGCGTGCTAAGGAGACCTAAAGACTCTGTTTTGTGAGCCACGAACCCCCCGGGAGGAGGGACGGTCCGTTCTGGGTACTCTCAACCACGTTCCGTCGATGATGATCGCTCGGACCTAGACAATCGCGAAGCTCATCTTCGCTCTTTAGGCTTGGACTGTCAGGAAGAGAACATCTTATGCGTATTTTCATGTTTCCACTCTTTCGCGTATAAAATACGCCAATGCAACTATGTTACTTCAAGGTAAACTATGGTTTACTCCTGGACCGGCTGAACATCGTTTACTGATCTTTACGACAAGAGGAGTAATACGGAGGGAGACCCTTGGGCCTATTTATGTTAAACGCAATTTTCTATTTCTTTTTACATGTGATTTGGCTTCTAATATGCGAGTTGACCAATCGCGGTATGGAGATAAAGATTCTATCAAAATAATTTCAAGAGTTAATGGGGAAAATCCTATATATATGAATAATTTTAAGATCTCATTTTTACAGCTCGATAATGATAATTGTTCGAATTTGGTCAACCTCGATGTTTATCTCTTTTTAGACTTGGACTCATAGAAATGGAGTATCTCGTGCGTATCTTCAATTTTTTTTACTCTTCCACACATTAAATGTATCGATACATCTGTCTTACTGTTTTTGCTACATATTCTTTAAGTAGCATGCTTATTGTAAAACGTAAATTGATTCAATAAACTAAGAAGCCCCAAATTTTCCATCTAAATAACCTCAGCAGTTAACGGTGCATAATCAAATATATAAATAAATTCCTGTTTCCTGAGTCACCAACCCACGAAAGAAGATGGCCCATATCACGCATATCTTCCAGTATCTTGTTCTCTCCCGTAGCGAATACGTCGATCCAGTGAGACTCAAGTTAAATGACAACCATGTAACATCTATTTTCCAATATTATACACAGCTCGTTTTACGTCTCAATGAGCAAATCAAGCTTATTGTATACACGTGCGAACAACGTTTGTACGAAACATATATTCAATATTCCTCTCACACCACATATAAAACAAACATCAACCAAATAGATTAAACACGATGATCAAATACCATTTTTATAAAAGAAGCTATCCAACCTTCACGTCCTTTGTACGAAAAAAAAAACACATACGTACTATAAAAAAATCCAAAGAACAATTTCAGATTCTTATACGGCTAACAATAAAATTTCCATAAGAGCAAATTACGAAGCAGCGCATTCTTCGCCCTTGATACAAGCGCGGTTAATTCGTTGACCATCATAGCGACATCGGCAAGCGGACGATACAGGGAGCAAAGGTGGAAGAAGTTTCGATCGGCGGATCCGGGTAGGGATAAAGTCCTCTCCGCGTATAACCACGGATTGCCCGGGTTCTTTATGGGCAATCTATGGTGATGGAGATGATAGGCAACGAGATATACGTAAACCTGATTCTGGAGGATCTTCCGCGACCCTCACGAAGGCGGGCGCGCGGCTGAAGGCGTCGGGAGAACCACCTCGATTCCCCAATAGTTTAACTTACGGCCGGATTTACTGGCGGAGATAGGAGGACCCCCGCGCATTGGCTGATAGAGTCGCGACACCTACGCTCTCACGGGTCCTCAGCGATCCTCAAACTTTCGGCCGGTGTATACGGATCAAAATTAAAACTAACCGGCGCTCCTCGTGTTCCTGAAAGCTGGGAGGATGGAAAAAAAATTGTGCGTCTACTATCCGGTTAACTGCCCGTGGTGGAATAACCAAATAGAGCTCCTGTTACCGGTTGAGAGATCGATTCGAGGTGTGACCAGTTCATCGCGTGTCGTGCGCATAAAAATTGATAACGATACACCGAGAGTGGTTTGAAAAAATATCGTTTCCTTCTGCGTACTATAACTCACGTAAAATTGTAGGATATTATTAAAAAGAAATAGAGGGTTAAAGGAATAGAGTTGAATCATGGTTTAGGATATTATTTATACCTCGCTTTACTCTTAACTCCTTAGATAAACTACGAAATGTCTACTACGTTTCTTTATTTGTAGCATTCATTAAACATTAGAATACACGATAGCTACCAATTCAATAGTTAGACTCCTCATATATGTCCACCGGTAGAGCCTTAAACGCGAGAAAAATGGAGCGAGCATTTTTTCGAATAATACAGTCTCACACACACGCGCGATCGCTTTTCGAAGGCTTCGAAGCGGCGTAAATTCGAGCGATTCGAAGTCGATAATCAACGTCCAGTCACCGCCATCCTTCATCCTGCGCGGCATTAATTAAGATCGCCAGCGAAATCGTACTGCGGGTTAAGAGGAACCAGAGGAGACCATCTTCTCCGCCGCTGAATGGTTACAGCGCGACATCGAAGACCGGCATCCCCCATGCCCTGTGCAGGATATTGTCGGATGCACTCGACGGAAGCCGTTTGCCCGAGGAGGAAGCACCCCTGCTTCTGTGACAGCGGCCAAAGGGAATAGAGCAAAAGCGCGGCAAGAGTGTGTGCGCGCAGGGGGGAAAAAGAAAAAGAAGGTTATAGTAGGAGAAGCGAGAGAGGGAGTAGGGGTCGGCAGCAAAGAGCGTAGGGATGAGCTTGGTCTCATCTTGCCTCCACAAAGCGGCGCCGCATCAGATAGCATTTGTTTTAAATATATGGATCGGGGCGCGCGGGCCCAGGGCGATGGCTAGAAGGGATGCCACGGAGAAGAGAGAAAGGGAACGGATACAATACCCCACATCCTACGCGAAGGCCACCCCGCTCTTACAGCCTGGCGCGGGACAGAGATGGCGGGAGAGAGGGAGAGAGGGAACGAGAAAGGGATGGATAGAGAGGAGGCGGATTCCCCGTTATACGACGCAACTCGTTTCCTCGGTATTCCCCAGTTTCAGGAGCCAATACTCCATCCCGGTGGATCCACCGAACGAGTCCGCTTTCCGTCCCGACCTCCTCTAACCTCCCTGCGGCCAGATATCGGCTTCCCAATAAGCTAACCGACTGCTCCGCGCCGGTTACCAGCGGTATCCGTGTCCCGGTTTCCTTGGAGAACTTCGTTGAATATCTTGGAGACCTGCATCCGGAATAAAGGCTGGGATACTGCCGATGATCGAGTACCGATGAGACTTTTGGCGATTGGATGGCCACTTGGAAATGGGCTGTTTACTCGGTATACGAGCTCGTAATCGTTGGATTATTGCCACGCTTCGACCACTTTGCGTGGCCGCTTTCGAGTTATACAAAAATACATACGTACGGTAGAATTCGTTATGAAGGGAGAATTGATTATTATGTTAGGATTGAATATAAGTTATTATAGGTAACATCATAGTAGAGAAGATAACTATTATGCGGTGGTTAAATGGTATGGAATGTAATCAGCGACGTGACGGTCTTGTGGAGGAGGGAGAGGTTTTTGTTGCGTCCTTGTCTGTGTATGCGCAAGAGGAGGAAAATGATGGGTGCGCCAAGAGTTTTGTAGTAGAGAAAAGACCTGTGTGTGTGTACTTACAGTGTGTATGGACTCCAAAGGGTGTATATAAGTTGTATAGAGAATGGCGTGTTGATAAAACTAAACAATTCTGGAGCCTAATATATTTATGTTTAAAAATCCGTTCTCCAGAGGACCGTCACATTTATGTGGATGCTCCGTCGCGCGGTATTTGTAGGCATGAAATTATAAGAATAACTGTGGAATAAAAGTGGATAAAGGGTTAGATTTTTTTTTTTTAATTTTCGACACCGACTGCTAAAGGCATTTGGCCTAGGAACTACTATTTAAGGTGGGTTCCAAACCATCAGAGCTACAGTATACGTATCACGTGGAAAGACCAGAGTACTATCGACTCAATTACATGCGGGTGGTCACTCCGAGCACAGTTTGAAAACGATGTTCTTGATTTCTATCGAGAAAATTCGTTTTCTGAAAGAGGCAATTATTCTATGAATATCTTTTATATGTAACAGGGAATTGAAAATAATATTTTAGATATTTCCAAAACCACCCACAATGACCTCTACGAGCAAGAAAAAACGAATAAGACATTATGTATTACTATCAGGCATCATTATCAATTTCATCGTACTCTCATTTTCTTCTATATATATTCGCTTACTTTCACACCTAGCATTTTTCATTCTGGCCATTTTTTATGAATAATAATCGCACAGTACATTTGTTTCTCATACTGGGAACACATTAGTATTGTAAACGTACGATCAGTAAGAAATATGGAACTTTCGTGCCGTATTGGGAAGAAATTTGAATTTTCACATTAAACACCGTATAAAAATTCTGATTTTTTAGTTCTGCAGTGATACATATATATAATATATGAGGGACAGGGCATTGAATGTAAGATATAATTTATCGTAAAAATAGCCAGCTACATTCGCGTAGTAAAAGCATGTTCATCATCTTGAAGAGTGAGTAGCGAGCATGTATGGTCAGGTTTTTTTCGATAAAGTATCATTAGGATTTACAGATATATATTATCACTATCTTTATCCATCCCATATATGTGTAATTCTTTCCCTCTGCATCTATTTTTTCCTCTCATCATCATTCTCTCTTGTTCATCTCTCTACATATGTATGTACGCATGTATCACAGACCCGATGGCATAAAACCAATTGTAAACAGAACATCCCAGAACAGTAGACTTTTTAGCTGATGTCGAGATTCAACGAGGGAAAGACACGTTACCAAAAAAATACTTTTCGTATTACATACTTTCGTACATACTTCGTGAGCAGGAAAGTAAAAGAACTCTTTAAGTTCAACCCACCCTTCGGCTCTCTTGCAAGTCATCTTCAGGTATATTAAACAAGCTAAATTATGTAAACAAAAAACCTACTAAACAATACAACAATTCAATGCTGAAGAACCTTGATGTTGTACAAAGTTGAATATATGTGTTCCAAATCAGAGTTGCGAGAAATATAAATTAATACGCAATTGGCTTACTTTTCGCGCACGAACAATCTCGACGATCCACGTTGGCAATATCATCGCGATCCAGTAGCAGAGTACCGTCCCACGTACGTGATGCTCAGTACATTTTTCATCCATGCCAACCGGTGGTTGAATGACGTTTCAGGGATTTCCTCGGAAGCTGTAAAATCCGGCAGACTTGCAGCTACTTCTGGCTGACAATAAGCGCAAGAATGAGGCCCGCTTCGTTTCGAGGTACGGCCACCTCCCGCGTCGGTCCAGGGGGCTTCCGGCACGGTCGTAAACGCATCATGGTGAACACGAGGAGCCGCAGGATTCGCCGATGGAAAACTCGGCGCGCCTCAAGTGCGTCGATGACCTCGCCCTGGGATGTGGCCAATCTCGTCGATGACGTAAATGAGGGATCTTATCCACGGGAAATCCATAGAACTCCCGGTATACCGCAGAGGCACCTCGGAGTGTTGACAGATTATAAGCACTGCGTACATCTTCAGGTCTGTGAAGGGAACCAAAGAGGAGATCTCACTTAGAATGCGCGAAAGGCTGTCATCGTATAAGCGACAAACGGATTTTTTTTCTCACGGCATTCAAATTAACTGTTAACCTTTTAGGTACGGCTGAATTCTGCGCGAGGCTATTCCCCTGGACGGTAGAGTCTGACGCAAACTAAGTTTAAAGAAAAACATTTTTTTTTAAACGATACAGCACTGCCATGTCTACGGACAATGTCGCTCCCTACACGAGTACATTGGAATGAAGTATTTGATGATTAAATTATAATTTTTCTTCGAAATATATTGCACGTACTTTAACTTTAACGATTTGTTTTAATAATTGATAATACGATTTGGTATAATATATTTTAAAACATGGTACGACACATAGACCCCCATCACGATCCTTACACTTATAACTAGATCTTTGTCTTATATCGTTTTTTAAACATACTACATAATTTCGTAACACTTTTTTTAATTTTTTGGATTTATAATATGATGGAAAATGTTTTTCGATTAGTTTAAACGGCTTATCAACGATATATTTGCTGCAGGTGACGTTACTATTCAAATCCCCGTATTTTTTAGAAAGCCACTATATTGGCGTGTCGTACCTAAAAGGTTAAACGTTTCGACTGCCGCAGAAAGAGAACTGCGATAAATGTCTTCTTATTGGAATAATGAAATTTAAGATTGTTTTCTACGCCTTGTTTCCTACACGATTCCTCTCCACCTTATTTCTTAATAATTTTCTCCTAATATTATAATTCAATTTAAATTAATATTCCCTTCATTTATTTATCGAGCCTCCTAATAATATAGTTCAATTGAATTAATTTTCTCTTAATTAATTTATTGAGCCACACAACTATGACCAAATTATTTAATTTCCACACGTGAATGTCGATCTCGTCGATGGAAGTCTAACTCCAGGAGGTCATATGGAGAATTGGTTAGTGTATGAAAAACTGCTCGTTAGGACCACATCTTGTGTTCAGATAATCAAATTTAAGACATTACAACGAGCAATAAGACATATACAAGAAAGGATGAATTGTTCAGTAAAACCCACCACATAGGTTAAAAAGTACGCGACAACTAACTATGAATTACCTGACGTTCACCTTTTTACGTTTAGACTTTAACTCTTTTACTGTACCTAAATCTTAAGATAAGTACTTATATAACAGGTGTGTAAGTAGCACATAGTTCAGTAAAGAGAACGATTAGAATCTCATGCGTTATTCGACGAAACAATCACTTCATATATATTACTTCTACACCTCTGCCGTTAACGTAAATTCTTTCCGCGTTAATATGTATAATCATTGCATTTGATCCATCGTTCAACGACTGGTGATTGTAGTCGACATTAATACTAAACCTACCAGCCACTTCCTACAGATATTCACGTATACTATCCTTAAAGAAAAATATCCTTAAAGAAAAAAAGTACCAAGAAGAAACGTCGATAGATCGATAGAGCGATTCACACTCTGCGATAAAGTCATGCAAAATCCCCAAAAATGCATCTCCACGAAGTATAGCAATATTTCTAACAAACAACCGATCGGTCATTTCGACCGCTTTAGGTTTAGCGTTAACATCAAATCGGTTAACCCGAAGCTGGTGTGCAGCTCGCCTTATTAGAAGGCAAGGAGTTGAATAGGGATGCGATCGGACTCCGAACGATCAAGGGCGTCCTGGTGTGAGGAACGAAGGATATAAAAATACATGGAAACGGGAGGAAGAAGGAGGGGCACTCGTGGGGGTCGGAGATCGCTCGAATTTCACACGTGGATTAACCCTCCGCCGAGTGAAGCGTGCTCTACCTCCTCGTCCTCTTGTGCAGGCCTCCTCCCTCCTTCCTGCGCCGCACGAATTCCGAGATCCACCCTGTGCAGCCGCTAATGAACGTCCGCGACATAACTCCCATCCTCCCAGCAGATCCATGCAGGAGTGCAGGACAACGAACACCTGGACAATGAAGAGCACTGGCTCGGTGTTCGCCCGGCATGATCGTATTAAATCTCCTTCGGGCTGGTCCTTTGGCACCGCCCCCCGCTCATCCTCCGCCGTTAACGGTATTCATCGATCTCGTAATTTGACCTGACTTCAAATAAAACCTTCGCTCAAGTAGCTTGGCTCGCGTAGAACAACGCGCCAGTGTTGACCCATTATAACACATATTGCCTTTGGACTTCAACAGCTTGACCGTAGTTTACTCATAACGAATGCGTGATCTTAGATCGTCAAAATAAATAGTGAACGCGTATAAGCTGAACCGGGTTACTGATATAGCGATAGCATTGTTCTTCGATTTATACCGATTGAGGAATTTGAGAAAAAGCTGATGCCTCGTAAAGCCCGTAAGAGGAATGAGTGTTTAAATTGTGTTGTGAGGTATGTATGATTAATGTTGTGTGCGACTGGGAGGAATTGTATTTGGAGAAGTGAACACGATTTCCAGGGGGTGGGTGTTTAATCGATGACCCGTTTTTATTGTTATATCATATTCGTGTGCACGTTTGGTAAGGTGGAGTTGGATCATCATCGGAATGACGTTTCGAGACTTTCAATGTGTCACGAATACTTCACATTAGTCGTTTATTGAATCTGCGATAAAGTAAATTAATGTTACACTGAATAAATATTTAGTAAAACAAAGTGTAATAGTCGATGAAAGCTAATTCCAAGTTTGCTCATAATAATTCAAAAGTCGCATTACGTGCTCTGCAACGCACGATAAATAATTTTTCAAAACTCATATATTAATTTATAGAGCCAAAACTATTGATTTTGTTTAGCTTTCAGCAGTGAAGATTATTTTTCGAGCAATAAGTAAGTAAATATTTGTGTACGCGTTTGAATAAACAAATATCTATTATACGTTGATCTTAGTCGAGCAAGAGATATGCATATGCTAATTACCCGTGTCTTATTCAATATACGCTTATAAAACGGGATAAAACACTTGCATGCATGGAAATAAAATTACTTCTTCCGTTCGACTAAACAAGCCAATTTTGATTATGTCATTTCCGCACTACGTGTATTGACCGTTACCACTTTAAAGGACATTTTGACTAAGGGAACGAAGCAGTCAAAGAAGCAGCCTCGATGCTTCTGGGAAGGGTTTCTATGAAGAAACGTTGCCTCTAGAGGAGATGCAAACGGTTAACACCGCACGGTAGTCCATTTTTCTGACCAGCCTACATTACGAGTATTGGCCGCATTGTGAAAGCAGCGCCTCAAAGATACACTAGGTTCAATAAGTTCTCGGAACGGAAATCAAAAAAAGGAATTTATAGTTGTAAAAATGCTTCTATTTTTCAGTATAATCCCCTTCAACTTCAATACACTTATTCCAACGATCCTCCAATTTATGGATCCCAACTCTAACATGGTTTTCCGAAAGGTCTGCAAAATACCCCTCTACAATATCTATTATCTTTTTGTCACGAAAGGATTTTTTGAGGTGTGAGAAGAGCCAGAAGTCAGAGGGAGCTAAATCTGGCGAATAGGATGGATATTGCAACAATTGGTACTTCAGTACGTCAGTCGACAATAGAGTCATGCACAAAAAAATATGTTCAATATACACAGAGAATATTAAGGGGATTTCTTTTGCTACGAATCGTCAAATATGTGTGTAAATTAAGTACAAAATTTTACAAGCATTATTATCAGTATGTTAACAACACTGTAACGTAATCCTTTGATTGACGTGACTGTTTTACTCTAGCAACATCTAATGAATTCTTCGTAAAATACACGTATCTAGATTCATATATAT